>VDFB02000015.1:43999335-44179196 GCA_007258455.2 Sequoia sempervirens
TGATCTTTTCCATCCTAGACCATACACATTGGTACAATTGGACCCTTCTTGAATGTCTACTTTAGTGAGTTTGAAGAAAGTTCCTCCTCTCACTAAAGTGGGGGCTAAATGTGGTGTAGAAAAATGTCGCCGTTCACATTTTCACACTTAATCTAGGAATAATTAATGATAAATTGGACTTGATATTTCCTTGATCTAGTGTTGTGATGGTTTTTACACATCCACATTAGGTTTTGGGCACTTTTAAAGCTAAATAAACCTAAATTTTCCTTAATTTAGTTTTGTAAAGTGTACTTAATCACACCTTCACATTAAATGTTAGGAAATATTGCATTCACACCCACAATCATAAATCATTTCCTACATAACCCATGAGACATAAGCATGCACACAAGTTTTCCAAAATACATAGATCAAATAGACAGGCCACAAGATAACCCAAGATGTACCCTAGGAAAACCCTCAAGAGGAAAAAACCCAGCCTCCAAAAGCATCTGGATACTCCATCATATTATTCAGTAATAAGAAAATACAAGAGTTACAATGAATACCTCTAAATAATCAAGCCCGCTGATGCATTTCCATGTGTCCAAGTATGAATCCAAACATCCCATGCCATGCTTCATAAATGCACTCCACAAGAAGACACAATAATGACAACCAACCTACTCAGCCAACCTAAACAACAACATATGTGTTTGCTTTTATAGACACAAGCTCACACAAAATACAACTAGTGGTAAGGTAAAACCATGTGAATACAAAACCACTAACCCCTTATTTAATATTGGGTACTAAAACATCACATTATTTAATATTTTCCGAACATTAAATTATTATCACATGTCTCCCACACATTAAAAATAATAATACAATGTTACAATACAACATCAAGTGGACCCCAAATAATTACCTAGTGTGATTAACAACAACACCAAGGTGTATCACAACTAAATAACTATTTAATTACAATATTATAATAAATCAATTTATGCAATGGTGTACAACACCATATTTCAACATTCTCCCACTTGTTGTATACATTGCATAAGGGATAAATACATGAAATACATCATTATAGCCATCCATGAAACCACATGAATCTGTAACATGCTCTCATTCTCCAACAAGATATCTACAATAAAAAAAAGTGACCACCATTTCAAGCAAGAACTCCTCTCATCCTTCAACATGCCACCTATGGAAGAAAAGGAACATACCAAGTTGAAGATTCACCAATCCATGAGCACAATCATCAAATCCAAGTGATAACAAAGGATCTAAACCAAGTTGTTGTCAACTATAAAAACCCATACGATTGGAAATAAAATTCACAAAACATGCTAACACATCCAACCATCCATACCTCCAAGTTATCAAAAGATCAGTAAACTCATGCCAAGGACATATGCAACCTGTAAGCTAAAATCAAGCTCCTTGTATTAAACATGTCAATAAAGAACATGCATATCCAAGAACTCCCACTATAAAGTTAATGTCAAAGCATATCAAGTCTACCAATCAACATTATACATCAAGGTGTGATAAGTAATGAAAGCATGAAGAACCAAGAACAATATCAATGATCCACACATGCAGTCCAAAGAGGTGCATAATCTCTCAAAACATGTTGCCACCATCCTCCCCAAACATGAACATCCAAGGAGAAACCATGAAGAAGAAAATCATGTAAACCATAATGTCCTTTTACCAACACCTCGAAAGTGTATTGTTGTGTCAAGTATGATTTCCTAACAACCTCAAATGAAAAGCCTCAACAACATCCATAACACCCAATCTCATAGATCAACTACAATATATGAATCAATGTAACATTGTCAACATGGATGTAATCCTCTCTAATCAAGAAGATCAAACTCAAAGTAACCATCAAAAAAACTAGAAATCAGCCCATAAACCCTCTCCTAATAATCCTCATCAAATAATGATATCATAAACTCAAATGCACAAGGAGAAAACCATGCCATAACATCCCTCAAAATGAATCATCCAGAACTAACTATCCATGGCTCAAGATCCATATCTATGAAAGATAAAGCATATAAACCCATGCTAACCAATCCTCAAATGAGTATCCATAATCAATCACCATGAATCAACTCAATCTCATGAGAAAGAAAAGCATGGAACATAACACATCTGAAAGATATAATGGAAAAATACCTCTCAAATAACAAGTTGTCGAGTACACCAAGAGTGGGGAATGAGAATCTCCTCCAGGATAACCAATCCATCATGACTCACTCCAGGAACAATCTCCTCTATAAATCTATCATGAACTCACATCCATATCCAAGTGAAAGCTCCTTGGTCTTCCTACTAAAACCTCTAAAGAGTAACCATCCCAAGCAAATGTCTCTAACCACAAGAGAACTCTAACCATCACCTACATCTCTAAGTATCCATGAGCACCTGTAACCAATCAATCCATTCAAAAATCCAAATACAACATAGCACCATCATGAAGTAATCAAGCAAATGATAAATATACTCAATACAAAGAGAACT
The DNA here is from genome assembly GCA_007258455.2 of Sequoia sempervirens. Taxonomy (NCBI): domain Eukaryota; kingdom Viridiplantae; phylum Streptophyta; class Pinopsida; order Cupressales; family Cupressaceae; genus Sequoia; species Sequoia sempervirens. The sequence goes on from VDFB02000015.1 coordinate 44,001,865, forward strand.
ACCATGATCAATGTCAAAGCTCCAACCGTAGAATCAAGAACCTATCATGACAACATGATATAACCATCTCCTCCTAGGAGATCACATGCACCATAACATACATCTTGTTCTCACGAGAACATGTAATATTCAAAACTCTAAACTAGTATCAAGAGTATAAAATGGCATCATAAAAAACACTCTAAACCAAGAAATCATATCTCCAATCACATGAAGATAACCATTCCAATGATGCATCCACATCACTGCCAACAAGTCCCACTGAACCGTGATACAAGCTACACATGGAATAATGACTACCATCTTCTCCATGAAGATCATCCATGTCTACACACACCCAACTACGATGTTAGTAACATACAAGTAAACCAAGATTGTCTAAATGCTCACATAATCCCACCTCAAATCTCAAGATCCTACAAGTGATCAAACAAGTACCAAGCTCTTATTCCTCAAACTAATAAAAAAACTGAACCACACTGTAGTACACTGCAAATGCTCTCCAACTCCTATTCGAAAGAATTTTTTTGATTATGTATGCAAAAGTTATGCTCAAAACTGTGCAAACAAGAATATCAGACTTCCAGGCTCCAAAATCATGGAACCAAACCTATACCACTATGTAGTGCTTGGAACCATCATTCCAATTACTATAAGAAGTCAAAAATCTGACATTGTGGGTGAAAGTTATGACTCCCAAAGTAAAACTAATCCAATTAAACTATATGTGAATCTCCATATGGACCCCACTCCAAACAAACACAAATATTAAAAATTTATAAAAAGTGACAAATTTTTTATTATCTCTCATTTAATATTTTAAAATTAAAAACTTTATGAAGAGGGGAGCCAACTAACTCCTAGACAAAGCGCACCTATGTACATACAAAAACGCATAAGAACATACATAACATCATACCATCGGAGTAGGGGCCCACCAATTCGCAAACATAAATGAGCAGAAATGACTGACAACATATGGCATATAAACTAATGGCAAAGGCAGGGTAGGTGTGTGAATACTGTTATCAGCTTGCTCAGCTAAATTAAATTCAAAAACCACTTAAATTTCCCTCCTCGCAAGTTTCTTCATGTACATATTTCTCATCTCTGCAGATGATTATGAGTTCATTGACGTGATTGAAGGGGCATTGATGGAAATAGATTTTAGAGCTCATTGTAGGTGATTACAAGTTCATTGATTTGAGATTGCTGAGCCCACACCAGAATACGCTGCTTTGGTTCGTTCACTTCCTACTTTGTTGATGGGAAGGGTGAAAAAGCTTCGTAACATCTCGTTGAAAGCACTAGCTCCCTGTGTGAGCGGCATGAGCTGCACCTTCTTCTTAGACAATTTTCTTGAGGAGGTGGAATCTCTAGACTGTGAGAGGGGCTCGACCAACTACGTGTGAGAAAGGGAGTTGCATCATTTTCTTTTGTAATAGAATCTCCAGACTGTACGAGTTCTATGATATCTCTTTATCATTTGGTATATGTTTCCAATGTATGTGACAGAGAATGCTATTTTCACCGCATGTGTGGTCTATTCTTTGACCAATAGATTTCTTTTCATCCTATCTGGTGGTTTTATAAACAAAGAATTCTGATATTTGTAAGGTTTTTAATTGGTGGTGCCTGAATTATTTGGACTTTGGATTAAAAGCAAATTGAAGTGATGAAAAAAATTGAACCTTTTCAACTATGATCACACAGAATTTGGCAGGATAGTTCTTTATTTGTACTTGATCTTATTTAAAGGTGTTGTATGAATTATAGCCTCAATTAAATCAATAGAGAATTTATTTTGAAGTTGCAAACATTTACTAATTACAACACACATATTATTGTGTGTGTGTTCAATCTCTGCCAACGTACACTGTAGAATTGGATGATATGCAGACAGGAAACAAATATTTGTGTTTGTAGGCCAAATCTAGTGTATTCATACTTTCTTGGTCAAAATTCTTGCATTGGCTATTGCATTAAAAGATGAATATAAAGTTAAAACATGAATATTTGATATAAAAGGAAAATCATCCCCAAAAAACAGAGATCTACACAAGAGAAAAGGAAACAAGAAGCAACTAAGATCAAGATTTCCCAAATATAACAAGGCTTTATTTAGCAACCACTGGGGAACATTAGGTTTCAAACCTTTTGTAGAAAATACTAAGTTTGATTCCAAAGTTTGTATTATACCTTCAATTTATATGGATCCATCCATTTATGGTCAACCACCATTTCCTAAGTCAAGTGATAATAATGAGACAAAATTGTCTTTCTATTTGCATGAGTTATATTTATATTATTACTTCATCTACATCTACCATACAATTAGATAAGTTATATGAATTTGGATAATATTATGTAAAATAATGCATATAAAGGTAAAAAAAATTGGTTGATATGAGTAAAGTATTTGGTGCATTAAAATATACATTAATAAATCTGTGTCATCTACATTTCACAAGTTTGTCAAGTTTAATTATAACAATGCACAAGTTTTTCAAGGTTTTCGTTAGAACAATTGCAGGTTGGAAAACATTAGGTGTTATGAAACTTGCAACCCACATATTGTTGTAAAACCCTCTACATGTAACAACCCAATTGGTTACTCACCTATCAGGTCAATTTGATTAGTTTTATGTATCCCCCACTTGAAACTCCCCCCTAAGATCTCCACCCTTGAGCTTAGGATAAGAAAAATGAAATGACTCACTACCCGCTATGTTTTTCTGATCTATGATTATTTTGTGAATTTATTTTTTCATCATGTGAAGAAATTGAAATGCAATTTTTACTCTATGTAACAGTTGTGGTAAATTTTGTAGGTTCCTTTCTTTACATTCATACTCTCTAAATAAGAAAATGTTTTCATTACAACAATTGTAGGTTGGAAAACACTGGGTGTTATGAAACCTACAACCCATATACTGTTGTAAAACCCTCTACACGTAACAACCCAATTGGTTAGTCACTCTTCAATTCAATTTGATTAGTTTTATGTATCCCCCACATAAAAATCCTCCCCAAAATCTTCACACTTGAGTGTAGAAAAAGAAGAATGCAATCACTCACTTGATAAGAAACAAACAACTCTAAAATGAAACTACTCTAAAACCACTTGATAAGAAGCAAACCAAAGTGAATGAGATAGATAATTTATTGACTAAAGAGATTCTTGTTGTCAAAACATAATTTTTACTCTAAGTAATAGTTGTGGTAAATTTTTAAAGTGTCTTTCATTGTACATTCGTACTCTCTCATGATCTCTCCTAACCTTCCTCTCCCTCACTTTGTCCCTCTTTCCCCCTCTCTCTCTTTACACCTACCTTCATATGCACCAAGAATGTAATGAACTACAACTTCAAATTTTAAAACAACTCTTTGGTATAGTAAAAATGACATTTCACTTTCTTCATCTGATTGGAACAAAAAAATGCTCACATTACTTGTAGTGTTGGAAAACACTCTGTCCCTTATCAATTATTTCCTTATGAAAAGTTTTTGTTTCATACTCACCAAGAATGTAATGAAGTCCACCCTCAAATTTTAGAACAACTCTTTGGTATAGTAAAATTGGAATTTCACTTTCTTCATATGATTGGAACAAAAAAATGCTCAAATTATTTGTAGTGTTGGAAAACACAATGTCCCCTATCAATTATTTCCTTATGAAAAGTTTTTATTTCATACGCACCAAGAATGTAATGAAGTCCACCTTAAAATTTTAGAACAACTCTTTGGTATAGTAAAAATGGCATTTCACTTTCTTCATATGATTGGAACAAGAAAATGCTCACATTATTTGTAGTGTTGGAAAACACATTTTCCCCTGTCAGTTATTTCCTTATTAAATTTTTTTGTTTCATACACACCGAGAATTTAATGATTTCCACCTTCAAATTTTAGAACAACTCTTTGGTATAGTCCCTCTCTCTCTCCCTCCTTCCCACACAACCTCTCTCCACCTACCCCTCCCTCCCTCCTTCCCTACTATCCGCTCTCTCTCTTTCTCCACTTATAGCATCATCTATTTCAAATTTTATTTGTTCCATGGAATTCTTAAGTTCAATAATCTTTTAATTCATTTTTTCAACTCCACTTATAGCATCATATCTCATATCTCATTGATTCAACCAATTCTTTCATAAAATTATCACCTCCCCTAAAAAATAAAGGCTAGGTACAAGGTTCTAGTGCATTTTATTTAAAAAATCCTTCATGATGATAGATATGAGAGTGAGAGAGGAATGATAAGTGATTAAATTTACCTAATAGTGCAAGAGAAGGTACATAAGGAGCTCATGGTGAAGATGAATGCAATACAAAAAAAACTCAAAATAAAGTAACCTTCCTCTCCCTCCCTTTTTCCCTCTTTCTCCCCTCTCTTTCCACCTACCCCTCCCTTTATCACTCACTCCCTCCTTCACTCTCTCTCCCCCCCATCCCTCCCACCCTAAATCTCCCTCACTCTACCTACCACTCGCTCTACCTCTCTCTACCTCTCCCTCCCCTCCTCTCTCTTTCTCACACACACCACCTCCTATGGAATAGAGAAGGAGAAATAGGCATGAGGGGAAGCAAGTGTACATATTATTCTTGTACCTATTTGACCATATTATTTTGATCTACATAAATTTTCACAAGGAACCAAGGGTATTTTATTTTCTTTTGGGGATCACTACCATAAAAATATATTCATTCATTTTTCTAGTCTAAATACAAGAAAATGAAATACAGAAATAAACATAAAGATAAAGAAAATAGACAATACCTTTTACTTTAAATAATCATGCTCCTTAGATAGAATTAAATGGAGTGTACCCTTGCTCTATTTAATATAGTCTCTCAAATGCTTGATTGAATACTACTAATGGAATGTGTACTTCTCTTTATTTAACCAACATAATCTTGGTATAGTTGAACTATTTTTAATATAAAAATGGTAGCACACACTGAATAGAAAATGATAACAGAGGGTAAAGTATTCTATTTGTAGAATCTTGTTGTGAGGAATGATGCAATTCAAAGATTAAGGGATCACAATATATGAGAGATATCAAGAAAGAGGAAATAACCAAGTGTCAAGATGAGGTTTATTGGGAAGGGTGGCTAATGCTTTTTTTATAATGTCTCCATGCACCCTTCTTCATAAGAAACACTTTCCATTGTTATCTTTGTTTTCTCAACTTCATGTCTTTTAGTTGCAGCTCTCTCTCAACAACATTAACCTCATTTTCTTTTATGATAAACTCTTCTTCTTATCTTTTACTTCCGTCTCTAAGTGGCTAATTTTAGTCTTCTTCTTATGAATCCTACTACATTATACATCGCATAACACCGCACATCTAATAATATTGAGCTTTCTAGACTTGAATTCAAACAAGAAAACATACACATTGAACATCATGCAATCTAGAAAAAAACTCATAGGTAAAACTCTTGAACAATAAATAGTTAACATATCTATTTCCTACTATATCCATCTGAATCACAACTTTTCATTTCAAGATGCATCCTGCCCATACCAACCATAATCCATCACCTAACGTAGTAGATAAAAATGAGAAATTTACTAATTTTTGGGAGGATCATAAAATGGATTCCCATCTCTAGATAGAAACTAAATATGTGGATCTAAGGTAGTTGATTTCCTTACCCAAAATAATAATTGAGGTTTACACGAGTGGTGTTAGAGGGATCCCATAGCCTTGGGGATCCCAAAATGATAGAAAAAACTTCTCTTAGAAATATTGTGCCAATAAAAGTATAATTTTTTGAAGGATAAGATATAATAATACTAAATTATGCTAAAAATAAAGAATACACCATCAAATTAGCAAATAGAAATTAGTTAACCATGTGATATGATTGGAAAAAATAGTGGGGTCGTGAGTGATATGATTGTGCTTATTCTAAGCTCAAGGGAGGAGATATCAAGGAGGTTTTGCAAGTAGGGGATACATAAAACTAATCAGAGTAATCTAAGGGGTGACTAACCAATTGGGTTGTTACGTGTAGAGGGTTTTACAATAGCATGTGGGTTGTAAGTTTCATAACACCTAGTGTTTTCCAACCTACAATCATTGTAATGAAATTTTTTTTCTATTTAGAGAGTACAAATGTAATGAAAGGAACCTTAAAATTTTACCACAACTTTTACTTAGGTAAAATTTTTGTTTTAATTTCCTCTTATGATGAAAAAATAAATGCACAAAATAATTACAGGCTGGAAAAACATAGTGGGTTGTGAATGATATAATTGTGCTTGTTCTAAGCTCAAGGGTGAAGAGCTCAGGCAGGAGTTGTTGGTGGGGGATACATAAAACTAATCAAATTGACCTAAGGGATGTCTAACCAATTGGGTTGTTACTTGTAGAGGGTTTTACAATAGTACATGGGTTGCAGGTTAAATATAACACATACTGTTTTCCAACCTATAATTTTACAAAATAATAAGAATGTAATGAAAAACATTTTTTTATTTACACAGTAGGAATGCAATGAAATTAACCTTCAAAATTTATAAAAAGTCTTAGAGTAAAACTTGTGTTTCAATTTCTTCATATGTTCAAAAAATAAATAACTTTTTATAAGGAAATAACTGACAAGGGACAACGTGTTTTCCAACACTCCAAATAATGTGATCATTTTTTTGTTCTAATCAAATGAAGAAAGTGAAATGTCATTTTTATCGTACCAAAGAGTTTTTCTAAAATTTGAAGGTGGACTTCATTACATTCTTTGTGCATATGGAACAAAAACTTTTCATAAGGAAACAATTGAGAACTGAGACAGTGTGTTTTCCAACACTACAATAATGTGAGCTTTTTTTGTTCCAATTAGATGAAGAAAGTGAAATGCTATTTTTGTTGTACCAAAGAGTTATTCTAAAATTTTGAAAGTTGCACTTCATTACATTATTGGTACATATGAAACAAAAAAAATTAATAAGGAAATAACTAACAGGGGATAGTGTTTTCCAACACTGCAAATAATGTGAGCATTATTTTGTTCCAATCAAATGAAGAAAGTGAAATGTCATTTTTATTGTACCAAAGAGTTCTTCTATAATTTGAAAGTAGACTTCATTATGTTGTTGGTGCGTACGAAAAGAAAAAAAAATTTCATAAGGAAATAATTGATAGGGGACATTGTGTTTTCTAATACTACAAATAATATGAGCATTTTTTTTCCAATCAGATGAAGAAAGTGAAATACCATTTTTACTATACCAAAGAGTTGTTCCACCCTTGAGCTTAGAATAAGAAGAATGCTATCACTCACAACTCACTATATTTTCCAACCTACTTATATTTATTGATTTGGATATTCTAAAGACACTTATATTTAGTCTTGTGCATATTTGCAAAGATACTTCTCCTTTTTACTAGCTCTTTATCAATACCATCATTGTTTAACAAAACTCTTTTCACGATTAATGAATCACCTCTCTCTAATTTATTTATTGGGATTTTTCATTTGCTTGAATCTTCACAAGAATTGGCTCTATCTCCCTCCTTCCCTCCTTCCCTTTTTCTCTCCCTCCCTCCATCCCTCCTACCCCACATCTCCCTCACTCTACCTACTCCTCTCTCTCTACCTCTCCCTCCCTCCTCTCTCTCTCTCTCTCACACTACCTCTCTCTAACTCTCTCACCCTACATAGATCTCTCTCTACCTACCTCTCTATATTATTTTCACCTTACTTCTCTCTAATTTTATTACCTCTTCTCTCTTCTTTTATACATCCAACCAATCCACACATTCCACATCATCTCAAACATTTATTCTATCCTTTTAGCAATATTAACTACATGTTAGACTCTACTCACTCTTCATGGAGGCATCTTATCTATATATTACAATGAAAAATACCTCAAGTTCAATGATCTATTTATAAATTCCCTTGTAAATTACCTCAAATTTGATGGTATATTGAAAGTATTCCTTTTCAAACTATCTTAGGTTCAACAATATATTTATAAGCATAATTATCTTAACATCTACCTAATTAAAAATAATAGAAGATATAACTTAAAATATAATTCCAGTGGACGTCCTTTGGGATTTAAAACCACTACTTCGATACCATGTGATAAAATTGTGACTAGAGGATCTAGTTAAGGATTATCCAACCATACAACCAATTACACAAATGCTCATAGTAGAATTTTATGACATAATAAGTTAACAGAAATATGAATTAATAATTCATATAATTTCATTTACTATCTTGTCTCAAGGGCTTACAACATGAGACCTCAACCTTTAATCAATCACATACACAACAACTATATAGAATATAATCTTTTGAGTTGATATGTGATATAAGAATCTTCACAATGTGCTACTAAACTTCACCAATATTAACAAAAATACACCTTTTGGAGCTATTAAAAAATCACCTTTGTTCATGACCAATTTTATTTATATAGAGTGCAAGAAATTATTTTGAATTATAATGTAATGTGCAACGAGCATTTGTATGTAGAAAATGAAATTAAAGGATTCTTAATATGAAACCATCAATTCAAGAACTTTAACATTGTTAAAGATAGAAAAAAATACATAAAGAAACCAAGATATTACATCAACTATTGGATGAAGTATCATAACAACCAATGGCTAGATTTAAGGAATCAAATTGCATTAATGTAGAGTCAATTACATATTGACTATACAATTACATCATAGGGAGAGGATCATTACACCAAATAGATGTTTCATTACTATGAGATATGGTTAGTTTTGGTATTAGTTCATAAACACACACTCATTTGTGATTTGGGACACCAAGCCACTCTCACACATAATATTGCACAACAATCCTATTGGCTCTCAAAATTGCATGCCCTCTCCTTTAGCACCATTACTCAAAATGAAATAAAGGTATCAATATATATCAAATAGATTTACTCACACATCAACAAGGATAGGAATACATTTTTCCATTGCATGGGATTAGGGTGAATCCATTTCTTATTTAGACTCTAAAGAACTTATGAGGTTGATCATTGAGACCTTAATACATGACCAAAAATAGAATAATATTTTCACTACCTTAATACATGACAAAAAATAGAATAATATTTTCACTACCTTAATACATTGAGACCTTAATCCATACAAAGAGCCTTATAGTTTAAAATTAAAATATTATATGTACCCCTTATCTAAAATTATGTACCCTTTTAATCCATCTCCTATTTATAAAACTAATTTTCTCGCATGAAACATAATTTGACTCAAGGATCTTGTATATCCCCTTAAGCCATCCTCTTTGTACCCCTTAATTCATTGTCTTAGCTACCCTAAATTCATCCTTCCCTCTCTCTTCCTCCCCCTAAATATATTGTTGCACTAATACATTCTCAGAAATTGGGTATAAATGGGAAATGGTATGACAATATAAAAAATTAATATCTTAGACTTAGTAGGAGGGGGAGATGTGATGGTGTATTATGGGACATAGGCACCCAAATTGGATTTATAGTGTCAAGGAGGGATAGGGATAGGGATAATTATTTTGGGCTAGTATAATGGAGGGGGGTGCTGAAAAATGGTTTGGAAGAATGACAACACATAATGTATTGACTGAAGAGATTCCTCCTTCTTTTGAGAAGTTGAAATGGAAAAGGAATCTAAAGAAGTAGAGAAAAGTGAATGAGATAGATAGTGTATTTACTGAAGAGATTCTTCCAACTCTTGAGAAGTTGAGAAAGGTGCATGTGTAGTATGTGCAATGGGAAAATGGAAATGTAGAAGTGGATAAAGTCAAGAGGTTTTGTATTGCATATGAATTTTTGCAAGTAAAGACTGTGAGAGATGATGCTATAAGTGGAGTTGAACAAATGAACTCAAAGATTATTGAACTTAAGAATTCCATGGAACAAACACAATTGGAAATAGATGACAAGGAAAAGGAAAAATCATATCTAAGTACATAAAAAGAAAATCAATTGAGTGGAGACATGAAAGTATTATCTAGAAAGGTAGACAAGTTTTGTAAAGAACTTGTTAAAAGAAACATATACATTCTCTAATTGTAAAGACACTCTCAAAGCTAAGAAAAAAAGTGGCTACAAAGCTACATAAAAGTATTCAAGAAATTGAAAACTCTATCCAAGAAAGGGATGTTTCTATCCTAAGGGTTGATGAGGCAGAAAATGATATAAAGATTCAAGTAAAAGATATGAAAAAAAAGTTAGAAGATCATGTCAATGAATAGTAGGGGGTGTTCATAGGTAAGAGAAATGCAGATGAGGAAAAATTTGTGTTGCATCTTTTCCTCACTCTCTCTACCTACCTCTCCCTCTATTCCTTCAACTTTACCTCTCTCTATCTTATCACTCACTCCTTCCTTCCCTCTCTCTCCCTCCCCACCTCCATCACTCCCACCCCATATCTCCCTCACTCTACCTACCCCTATCTCTACCTCTCCCTCCCCTCCTTCTCTCACACATACCACCTCTCTTTACCTCTCCCACCCCATCTAGATACCTCCCTCTACCTACATCTCTCATTTTTTCAACTCTACTTATAGCATCATCTCTCACTGTCTTTGCTTGCACAAATTCATATGCAATACAAAAACCTCTTGACTTTATCCAATTTTTTATTGCCATTTTCCCCTTGCACATACTACACATGCACCTTGCTCAACTTCTCAAGAGCAGAAATAATATTTTCAGTCAATCAATTATCTATCTCATTCACTTTGGTCTACTTCTTTTCATGTGTTTTATAGAATATTACTTTTTAATTTCATGTATTCTAGTACTTGATGCCTCTAGTTTTGCATTTATATTGGCCCATTGCACATAGTGCACATGCTCCTTCCTCAACTTCTCAAGATCAGGAATAATCTCTTAAGTCAATACATATATATTATCATTCTTCCAAAATATTTCTCACCATCACCCTTTATCATACCAACCCAAACTTCTCTTTCTACCTATCTCTCCTCCCCAACTTTCCCTCTCTATCTACTTATCTCCCCACTTCCCTCTCTCCTTTCCCTATCTCCCCTCACTCTCTCTACCTACTTCTTCATCTATTCCTTCAACCTTACCTCTCTCTACCTACCTCTACATGTATCCCTCATTTCCTCTCTCTCCCTTTATCCCTCCTATCCTACCTCACTAGATCTCTCCCTCCCCCCATGCCTTTATACTTCTCTCTATCTCTCCTCTCTCACCATCCCTCCTAAAATTATTCTCTCACATATCTCCTTACCACTTCCTATCTCCCTCCTTCCCCCTCTCTCTCCCTCTCACACACACAACCTCTCTCCACTATCTCTATGTACCTACCCCTTCCTCTCTCCCTAACTCTCTATACCTTCCTCACATACCCTACCTCTCTTTATCTCCCCCCTTTCCTCTTTCTATTCCTCCCTCTATCCTTGCCACCCTACCTCTCCCTATCTTCATCCTTCCCTATTTATATCCCTCTCTCTATCCCTCCCACTCTACCACTACCTATCTCCATCCTTCCCTCACTATGTGCAATGTGAAAATGGAAATGCAAAAGTGGATGAATTATCCTTATCATACCAACCCAAAAACATTATCCTTATCCCTCCTCCATCCTATAAATTCATCCCAGCTTTGCCCCTCTATCTAGTTATCTTTCCCCTTCCCTCTCTACATTCCATATCTCCTCTCACTCTCTCTACCTACTTCTCCCTCTATTCCCAACCTTACCTCTCTATGTCTCCTTCATTCCCTCTCTCTCCCTTTATCCCTCCCTTTCTACCTCACTATACCTCTCCCTCCCCCATCCCTCTATACTTCTCTCTATCTCTCATCTCTCACTATCCCTCCTAACCTTCCTCTCCCTCCATTTTTGTTTGTCCTTCTTTCCCCTCTCCTCTTTCCACCTATCCATCCCTTTATCACTCACTCAATCCTTCCATCTCTCTCCCTCACACACACAACCTCTCTCCACCTACCCCTCATATTATTCATCCCTTCCTCCCTCCTTCCCTCTCTCTTACTCTCTCTATGCATACCTCTCCCACCCTCTCTCTATATGTACCTCTACCCCTCCCACCTTACCACTCACTATCTCTTTCCTCCCCCCTCTCTCTTCTTCCCTTTCTACTTCTCTTTATCTCACCTCTCTCTCCTTTCACCCACCTTCTCTCTCTACTTCTCACTGTCTAACATATCACTCTATACCTATTTCTCTCTCCCTCCCTCCTTCCCTCTCTCAATCTCTCCACCTTCCTCCTCACCTCTCTACTTCTCTCTCTCTCCCCTTCCCTCTCTACACGCTTTCTCTCTATCTCACCTCTCTCTCCCTCCCTCTCTCTCTCACAAACATTCAACCTCTCTCCACCTACCCCTTGCATTATCCCTCTCTCCTTCCCTCCCCCTCCTTCTCTCTCTCAATATGCATACCTCTCCCATCCCATCTCTATATATGTACCTCTATCCCTCCCACCTTAACACTACATATCTCTCTCCTTCCTCTATTTCTCTCTCCATTAGGTTAAATCTTAAACCCTAAACCCTAAACGTAACATCTATCATCATTGCATTAATTCATTAGGTTAATTTTAGGCTAATATAAATTTATTAATCTAAGGGAGAGAGGGGGATGTAGGGAGATAGGAAGTGGTATGGTGGGAGGGATAAAGGGAGGGAGAGAAAGAGGAAAGAAGGAAGATAGGGAGTGGTAGAGTCAGAGATTCTTGAACTTAAGAATTTCATGGAACAAATACAATTGGAAATATATGATACAGAAAAGGAAAAATCAACCCTTATCTAAAAAGGTAGAAAATTCTTCTAAAGAACATATAATGACATGTATTCCTATATAAATTTTTATCTACAATCCTAAAATTTTATGAATTTCTTGTATATATGACTTTTATGACCTTCAAAATTTACCTTTGATGTGGTTTCAACTTTTATATGTTGTGCAACAAAAACTTTGACTTTTGATCTATCCAAATGTTTTACATGATAAATATAGGAAGGAAGAGAGAGTAAGGGGAAATATGGAAAGTAGAGAGAGAAGTAGAAAAGGGGATGAAGTAGAAAAGGGGATGAAGTTGGGAAGGAGGGAGATGTAGGTAGAATGTGATATAGATATTGTTGGCATATTATTGTCATTGATGACAAAAGGGGATTAGGTGTGAGATGAATCTGATCCTGCATAAAGGAGAGCCAACATTGATAAATGGTGTCATTAATGTCTGAGGAAGATGGTGTACTATGGATCTAGAAGGTCCAGAGGTTGAAGGCTATGTTCAGAACTGTCATGATTGCTTTCTTGGTCTATATTAAGAATAAATGCTTCTATTTGTAGACTGTTTTTGTAAGGAATGATGTAATTCAAAGATAAAGGGATCACAATATATGAGAGATGTCAAGAAAGAGGAAATAACCAAGTGTCAAGAGGAGGTGCATATTTTTGTGTGTTAAATTAATTTTGCTTGGTAGGCTTATTACAATTTCTAGTTTTGACTTACACCCATGTTATTCTTGTGGTCATCATACTCATGGTTCTTCCCACTTCTTTAAAAAAATTCCAAACATGTTTCATGTGTCACAAATCCCTTGTTTGAGCTAGTTAATGGGGAGGTGTCAGATGCTTGTTACACTCCAATTATGAAATTTTTGCTAGATGATGCAAATGAGAATGTGTTGATCAATTGTTGTTGATTCTCCTCCTTGTGATGCCAGTAATATTCTTTAAGATAATGTTATAGATTCAATACATGTTTGATATTCCATTATTGATTTATTTGATGATTGAGATGCAATTTTCCCAGAGAATTTCTAGTTAAGGATTCCTCAAAATTTCTCATTTTGGCCATTTTTTGGTGTAGATTATTACAATCTACATAAGAAAAGGTTTTCATTACAACAATTGTAGGTTGGAAAACACTTGGTGTTATAAAACCTGCAACCCGCATACTATTGTAAAACCCTCTACACATAACAACCTAATTGATTAGTCGCCCCTCAAGTCAATTTAATTAGTTTTACGTATCCCCACTAAGAAATCCTCCCCAAGCTCTCCACCCTTGAGCTTAGAAAAAGAAAAATGCAATCGCTCACAACCCACTGTGTTTTCCAACCTATGATTAATTTGTGCCTTTATTTTTCCAACATATGAGGAAATTTAAACAAAATTTTTACTCTAAGTAAAAGTTGTAAATTTTGAAAGTGTCTTTCATTACATTCATACTCTCTAAATAAGAAAAAAAATTCATTAAAACAATTGCAAGTTGGAAAACATTGTGTGTTATGAAACCCACAACCCACATATTGTTGTAAAACCCTCTACACGTAACAACCCAATTGGTTAGTCACCCCTCAAGTTAGTTTGATTAGTTTTATGTATCCCCCACTTGGAAATAATTCACAAGTTCTCCACCATTTTTCTTAGAACAAGAAGAATGCAATCACTTGCAACCCACTGAGTTTTCCAACCTATAACTATTTATCAATCTCAACATCTCAAGAGCAGGGTAAATCTCTTCAGTCAAGAGTAGGACAAATATTTATCACTTACTAGTACAATATGTTATTTTTGTAATTGTGATTTTTTATATATGAGAGATATCAAGAAAGAGGAAATAACCAAGTATAAAGAGGAGGTTTATTGGAAAGGGTGGCTAATGTTATGGATTGGAAAAAGAAAGGGGAGATCTTTGAAGGATTTCCAAAAGAGAAAATATTTAACTTTTTGACTACTCACATTATTTATAGTGTTGAAAAATACACTATCCCCTATTAGTTTTTTCCTTATGATTTTTTTTTTGTTTCATACAAACCAAGAATGTAATGAAATCCACCTTAAAATTTTAGCACAACTCTTTGGATAGTAAAACTAGAATTTCACTTTCTTCATTTGATTGGAACACAAAATGTTCACATTATTTGTAGTGTTGGAAAAGAAATTGTCCCCTATCAATTATTTCCTTATGAAAAGTTGTGTTTCGTATGCACCAAAAATTTAATGAAGTCCACCTTCAAATTTTAGAACATCTATTTGGTATAGTAAAAATGGCATTCCACTTTCTTCATTTGATTGGAACAAAAAAATGCTCACATTATTTGTAGTGCTAGAAAACACATTGTCCCTTGTCAATTATTTCCTTATGAAAAATGTTATTATTTCTAGTGTCAGAAAACACACTATCCCCTATCAATTATTTCCTTATGAAAAATGTTATTATTTCTAGTGTTGGAAAACACATTGTCCCCTATCAATTATTTCCTTATGAAAAATACTCATATTATTGCAGTCTTGGAAAACACACCATCCCTTGCCAGATATTTCCTTATGATTTTTTTTTTTAGATTCGTACACACCAACAATGTAATGAATTCCACCTTAAAATTTTAGAACAACTATTTGGTACAGTAAAAATGACATTTCACTTTCTTCATTTGATTGGAACAAAAAAATGCTCACATTATTTGTAGTGTTGGAAAACACACTTTTCCTTGTGAATTATTTCCTTATGAAAAATGCTCACATTATTTTCAGTGTTGGAAAACTCACTGTCCCTTGTCAATTATTTCCTTATGAAAAATGCTCACATTGTTGCAGTGTTAGAAAACACAATGTCCCTTGTCAGATATTTCCTTATGATTTTTTTTGATTCGTACACGGGTATGTGGAGGATCATCATGTAAAAAATAGGCCCTTAAGTGGCAAAATATTCAAAAAATCAAAGTTAGGCAACTAGACATAAAAACTTGAATAAGTTATCTATATTATTTCAAAAATATGTAAGAATAGAATTTGTAGAAAATTGAATGTAGTTTCTAAACTACTAGGTTTATTTAAAAAAATAAAAAATCTATTTAGTGAAAATTTTAAATTTCAATGTAGTAGTACTTAAATTTCAGGGAAAAAATAAGAAGTAGGTGTGTGTCTGACCACCTTAACCACAATAAAATGATAATATTTTTTTATAATATTTTAGACATAAGTAGAGGACTCGTGTCCAGATGTGATGCATATTTTTTGTAATTTTTTTCCAAGTAAATAATTAATTATGAATTTTTTATTACAAATTTTAAAAATATAAAAATCATATGTCGACCACCTTAACTTGGTCAAAACTTCATGAAATTCAATTTTTTTTTTAATCATATAGTATACGAAGCATAGAATGTGATGCATTTTTGGATTCCAAAAATGTGATACCATTTGAAAGCTATGGATGTTTTCAATCAACCTATCAATCAGGACTTTAGTCGTAATTCAAATAGAAAATGACTAATAATTATTTATTAAATTCAAAGTAAAACATAATTTATATTGGTGGAAAGCTGGGAATATCCTTTAAAAACCCTTTCCATTTCATCAATTTTGGGTAAAAGAAAAATTTTCAGCCACATACCCTACAAATACCCATTATATCGCCACTTTTTGGCCCATCATGATCCTACACATACCCACACACCAACAATGTAATGAAGTCCACCTTAAAATTTTAGAACTATTTGGTACAGTAAAAATGGAATTTCAGTTTCTTCATTTGATTGGAACAAAAAATGCTCACATTATTTGTAGTGTTGGAAAAAAAACTGTCCCTTGTCAATTATTTCCTTATGAAAAATGCTCACTTTATTTCCAATGTTGGAAAACACACTGTCCTCTATCAATTATTTCCTTATGAAAAATGCTCACATTATTGCAGTGTTGGAAAACACACAGTCCCCTATCAATTATTTCCTTATGAAAAGTTTTTGATTCGTACACACCAACAATGTAATGAAGTCCACCTTAAAATTTTAGAATAACTATTTAGTATAGTAAAAATGAGATTTCACTTTCTTCATTTGATTGGAACAAAAGAATGCTCACATTATTTGCATTTTTGGAAAACACACTATCCCTTGTCAATTATTTTCTTATAAAAAATGCTCACATTATTTCTAGTGTTGGAAAACACACTATCCCATATCAATTATTTCTTTATGAAAAATTTTCACATTATTGTAGTGTTGGAAAACACATTGTCCCCTGTCAATTATTTCCTTATGAAAAATGCTCACATTATTGCAGTGTTGGAAAACACACTGTCGCTTATCAAATATTTTCTTATGAATTTTTTTTGATTCGTACACACCAACAATATAATGAAGTCCACCTTAAAATTTTAGGACAACTATTTGGTACAGCAATAATAACATTTCACTTTCTTCATTTGATTGGAACAAAAAAATGGTCACATTATTTGTAGTGTTGGAAAACACACTATCCCTTGTCAATTATTTCCTTATGAAAAATGCTCACATTATTTCTAGTGTTGGAAAACACACGGTCCCCTATCAATTATTTCCTTATGAAAAATGCTCACATTATTGTAGTGTTGGAAAACAGACTGTCGCTTGTATACTATTTCCTTATGAATTTTTTTTGATTCGTACACACCAACAATGTAATGAAGTCCACCTTAAAATTGTAGAACAACTATTTGGTATAGTAAAAATGGCATTTCACTTCTTCATTTCATTGGAACAAAAAAATACTCACATTATTTCCAGTGTTGGAAAACACATTATCCCCTGTCAATTATCTCCTTATGAAAAATGCTCACATTATTGTAGTGTTGGAAAACACATTGTCCCTTGTCAATTATTTCCTTATGAAAAATGCTCACATTATAGCAGTGTTTGAAAACACACTGTTCCTTTTAGAAATTTCCTTATGAATTTTTTTTAATTTGTACACACCAAAATTGTAATGAAGTCCACCTTAAAATTTTATAACAACTATTTGGTATAGTAAAAATGGCATTTCAATTTCTTCATTTGATTGGAACAAAAAAATGTTCACATTATTTACATTGTTGGAAAACACACTATCCCTTGTCAATTATTTCCTTATGAAAAATGCTCACATTATTTCTAGTGTTGGAAAACACATTGTCCCCTATCAATTATTTCCTTATTAAAAATGCTCACATTATTGCATTGTTGGAAAACACACTATCACTTATTAGATATTTCCTTATGAAAAGTTTTTGATTCGTACACACCAACAATGTAATGAATTCCACCTTAAAATTTTAGAACTATTTGGTGTACAGTAAAAATGACATTTCACTTTCTTCATTTGATTGGAACAAAAAAATGCTCACATTATTTGCAATGTTGGAAAACACATTATCCCTTGTCAATTATTTCCTTATGAAAATGCTCACATTATTTCTAGTGTTGGAAAATACACTGTCTGTTGTCAATTATTTCCTTATGAAAAATGCTCACATTATTGGAGTGTTGGAAAATACACTATCCCTTGTTAGATATTTCCTTGTGATTTTTTTTTAATTTGTAGTACTTTAATGATTTGTGTGCTTTTATAATTGGACTTAAATTATACATATGACCATAGTGATTAGTGATATGTGAGCTTAGATGGCACTCAAGCATCATTACATCTCAAATGATGGACATAGAAAGATGACACTTTGAAAGCCTCTTAGATAACAATGACTACCACTAGTAAGTTAATACTAATAATAAAACCACTTATCCTTCAAATTACATTTCTTGTTGCTTGTGCTTTCAAATTATTATGGTGAGAGGATAACCACAATTTTTAATGACTGAAAAAATAATATTTCAATGGTTGATTATGATACTTAAAATGAAAGGGTAAATCTTTCTTTATATCATCAACCCTTTTACATTGTTTCTTCCAACCAACCATTGCAATCTTGTTTTTTCTAGTTGTTAAACCCTATTCTTCTCTTTCCATTAAAACAATTTTGAGAGCTTCAACCCCATGAAGCATAATTAAAGTGACAATGATCTTATTATTCTTAGTAGTAGTACTAGTTGTTGCCATCACAAAGGCTTTGAAAGTTTCTTTATGTTTTGTAGCTACACACTTGACATGTAAATATGTTGAAGCATCCTATAGACACCCATCATTGATATCATTGAAGTATATGGCATAAAAACACACATATCATTGAAGTACATTACATATTATTCACATTAGAAAAGGAAAGTCAAATGTCAAAATCATTAGTATTTGTTCATTTTTGCTAATGCAAACAAATAATAATGATAATTTCTCTTTAAAATGTCTCTTTCATGTATCTCTTTATTATGACATTAATGACTTGGGATTTTTCTTTAAATATGCAATCTTATAGGCTCAATTCAAAAAATTTAACATGCAAGCTACCAACAATGGTCGATTTTTCAAAGTGTCAACGTTGGAAATAGTAAAATTTATTTTTTTGGAGAACAACAAGATCATACGCATGATTGGGTCTAGGGGGCACAATCTCACTTGTGATTACGTCCACTTGAACTTGATTGTTCCCATGATTTTATCCAAGTGGGAGAAAGTATTAAGGGATGAGACTAACTCAATAATAAGGATAAGGTACTCACAAAAAGGGGTAAGTATTAGGTTCAAAGCCAACTAATGGACATAACAAGACAAATTGCATATACCAAAACTAAGAATTCAAGACCATGCCAAAAATAAAAGCAAAGCAAGAATAAAATGAGGCAAATTATGCACTTTTATCCTCTAAACAAGGGTATAACGTAGCTTCCACTTGTCACCAATTCAGCTTGGAGAGAAAATTGATTATAAAAATATTAGTTTATTGCACTCTAAATAAATAAAATGAATTAATAGGGAGAGCCTCCACTTAAAAATAAATTTTAAACCAAACAACATATATTATTTTCTTATTATCTCAACAACTTTGTGTGTTGCTTATTCTTTTGAGAAATAAAAGGTCTAATATTTTAAAATCATAATGTATAATATAAAACCTTCTCCTAAAATAATGGAACAACATTTAGGAATCAAAGTCTCATTTATAGATGAATAACCAACTGAAAATATATAACCACTACTTTATGAAAGATGTTATCAATGCACATTTTTTCTTCCCACTTTTGAGCATTTCGTTATAAACTTTACTTTTGAAATATCTTAAAATTGAAATAAAAATAAAATGCCACACATTTAAATTAAATAAAAAAATCGTAAATATACAGAAAAATATTTTAAAACTTAGTAATAAAATAAATTTAACTAAACAACTGTAAGGGACACACTGTGTTTGTCAGACCTATATTCAAATCTATTCACATTTCCTTTGAAAAAAATGATTTTCACATTGTTTATGGTGTTAAACATACAAAGTGGTCTTCATAGAATCTGGATTAATTTCTATGAATCTGCTTTGAAAACAATTAGTAGGAATGAGCTTACTAATTGATACAACTTGATACAAAGTGATTTTCATAGAATTTGTCAATAGTGGGGTGATCTCCATTACTCCACCATTTTCACCCCTACACCATTTCACATTGTAGCAAATCATTCCTCGCTTCTATAGTATTCTCTGCAAAAACCAAAAACCCATAATCAAATATGTATGATTTAAACATACAAAAAAAACATGTGCACTCTGTGTATAGAAAATCCATCACCCAAAGTGGCAGCCATTTGAGAAGCTACATCGCCACTTCAAACGTTGATCTCCCAAGCATTTTTTAGGTTTTTTTTATGTTTTAGCTTTCTCAGTGTCTTAAGTAGTTTTGTACGAGCATAGCCACCCAATTTGAAATTTAGAGAACTTAAGAATAACTAAACTTAGGTGTCCATTTTAAAATCTCTTTGGTGCACAAAAGGTAATGTTAAAATATTCACGAATGGAAAGAAAAGAGAAAGGGAAACTTATCTTACTAATCCTAATTGCTATGCTTATTTTGTTCTCCATGCCCTCACTGTAGACTAAGACGTAAGGTATTGGCAGCGACATGGTAGGATCATACCATTATTTAGGCACTACAATGGATGCAATGGATGGCTAAAAATGCACTCTAAAATGTAACATTATAACATTATAACTGGCTAAATTGATACTAGTATTCTCTGCAAACACCCAAAACCAAAAATCAAATCTGTATGATCTAAACATACAGAAAAAACATCATATTATAATTCATTTTGTACTTACAGTGTTGTAGACGAACACATTCTGGCTTTCTTCCAAACTATAAATAGTTGCAAATCAAGATTTGTTCGAATGGTCCTCTGCTACTCAAAATTCATGTGCGTGAAAATGAAAATGGAACAATGATTCTTAGAATATTTAAATTTTCACTTTAAAAAGTCCCACTTAAAACTCCCACTCATTTTCAAAACTATTGTAGATATTGGAAACATCCATCTACTACCACTGTTCATCAGTCAATTTTTCTGTGAGTGCATTTTATCTTCCGCTTTGTCTTTCTGTCAGGGGTGTTTTGTCCATGGGATGTTATGTTATGTTATAATGTTACATACATAGGTGCTTTTTTTCTAGGAGTAAGTTTCACGGGGAGGATAAATTAAAATGATTTGATTTAAAAGTTTTAAATATTAAAAAGCCCCCTTTAAATAATTTTAGCCATTTTAACTTTTAAGTCAAAGCTTAGAATTTTCAAACAAAGGTCAAAAACTTTTGTTATATATATATATATACAATGTGATTTTTTTAACATTTGATTTTAATTTTGCAAGTATTCAAATAATTTTCATATCAAACTCTGACAAAAAAAAATTGTGAAAATTTTAAATGGGATTTTAATATTTTTATTTTCTACACATGGGTAAATAGGGAAAATTGGTCTTTGACTAATTATTTTTTCCTTTTTCAACTTTTCAAAAATAGGTTTAATTTTATGTCAAAATTTGTCCCTCGGCCAACCTGAAATCAACCATGAGGTCCATTTTGTCTCAAGAGGTCATCTATGAAATTTCTCCTACAAAACCCTCATTTTCAAACTCAACCAAGAAACCCTTTTTCACCCAAATTTAGAAAACTTCAAATCTGCAATAAACCCAACAAATCTTGACAACCCAAAATCCTAAATCTACAAAAAAACAACCTACAACATATGCTCCATATCTTGTAATGCATCAAACCCTACATGCATGTCCAAGGCTCCAACTTTGCAAAAATTCTCAAACTAGGGTTATAAAAAAATTCTTCAACCATGAAAGCTCTGATACCACTTGTTAGGAAATATTTCATTCACACCCACAATCATAAATCATTTCCTACATAACCCATGAGAGATAAACATGTATACAAGTTTTACAAAATGCATAGATCAAATAGACAACCACAAGATAACACAAGATATGCCTTGGGAAAACCCTCAAGAGGGAAAAACCCATTCTCCAAAAGAATCCATACTCCATCATATTATTCAGCAATAAGAAAATGCAAGAGTTACAATGAATACTTCTGAAGCATCAAGACCTTTGAGGCATTCCATGTGTCCAAGCATGAATCCACACATCCCATGCCATGCTTCACAAATTCACTCTACAAGAAGACTCAATAATGACAACCAGCCCACTTAGCCAACATAAATCACTACATGTGTGTTTTCTTTTATAGAAACAATGATGTTGGAGTATCCAATGGTGTAAGGGAAATCCTACATCACCAAAAAATATTTTTTATTTTTTGTTAGCTTTTTGTAGATTTTTTTGTATTTTTGGATACCCTTTTTGTTGAATAAGAATTCCCAACTTTCAAAACTATTTTTTCTGCTTTTTTTGGTCAAACTACTCTTTTTAGCTGGTATGAATTTGAAGGAATGAGGAGGTAGAAATTTATGGGAAGCTTCAACACAAAAAATAGACACTTTGGTGAAAGAATCAGGCCAAGATCATTCCCAGTTTGAAAGATATTCAAGTTTCAGTTTCCCAAAATTACCTTGGAACTAAATGGTCTTGTACGGGGACAAATTTTTTTAGAATTTAAAAAGATGATTTCTAGCACGTTCTACATTCTAACACCTTTACAACAGTTCAAACGGTTCGTCAAACAGAGTCCCGGATAAAAAGTTATGGCTTCTAGAAGTTGGTCAATTTTTTGGAAAATTGTCAATTTTTGAATTTCAAATTTCAAATTTTAGCACCCAACCGCCTACATTAAAATTTCAAATTTTGGCACCCAACCACCTACATTAAAATTTCAAATTGTATTTTTGGCTTGAAGCCAAAAAAAGGCTATTTAGAACTCATTTTTGGAAATTCTGGGGTATTGGGGAAAAAGAGAAATTTGTATTGGGAAAGGGGGATTTTTCTTTTTTTAGAAATAGCAAACTTGCATGTATTGTAGCCTGTGAGGATTTGATCCTTTGGAATGTAATTTTTCTGTAATGAGAGCATTTGACAAATTATTAAATTATTATTATGTTATCATCTCTATTGTGTGCTTTTCTAAGTCTCGGGTTATGGCTCTCATCACAGAAGCTCACAAAAAATATAACTAGTGGTAAGGTAAAACCATGTACCACAAAACCATGTGAATAAAAACCCACTAACCCCTTAATTAATATAGGGTACTAAGACATCACATTATATAATATTTCCCCAATAGTAAATTATTATCACATGTCTCCCACACAGTAAATAATAATACAATGTTACAATTCAACATCAAGTGGACCCTAAATAATTACCTAGTGTGATTAACAACACCACCAAGGTGTATCACAACTAAATAATTATTTAATTATAATATTATAATAAATCAATTTATACAATGGTGTACATCACCATATCTCAACATTAAATTTAGGAGGCTTGTAAATTAAATGGACCTAATCTAATGTTGTAATGTGTTGAACACTTTCACATTAGATTTGGGGCCCTTTTTAGCTGAATGGACCTACTTTTGCCTCAATTTAATGTTGTAAAGTATATTTATTTACACTTTCACATTGGATTTTGGGCTCTCTTGCATTTATGACCTTTATATAATCATTAATAGGCCCCTAAGACCCCATATTGTGCATCCCAAGGCATATTTCAATCAAAATCCCAACAATATCAATAAATAAATTTAATTTGTTAACACCCCGACACTTTTGCCATCTAAAAAGACCCTATGGGACCCATAAACCACCTTGGGAATATGAGTCCCATCCAAGTGGAACCCATATGCCACAAGGGGTGTGTGAGTCCCTTTTGGCCTATTTTTAGGGTATTGAGTAAGAAAATTTGGGTTTTAGGTTCAAATTTCATGAATGTTGGTTTGTGGGATCTAATAAACGAGATATTAGATGGATCACCTATATAAATAAGGTCTAAAATCATTATTTCAATAAGCATTCATGACATCATGTTAAGCACTCAAGAGTTAAGCATTCCAAGACTTCACAAGAACATCAAGGAAGCATTCAAGATCATTTCTAAGGCATTGAAGGGCATAATTCTTCATCAATTGTTGCAACAATTTAAGATACATCATCATGTCAAGATTATCAAGCATCAAGCATGTTGTTGAGTTGGTTTTGTGATGTAGCATTGAAGATCCAAGGTTAAGCATTCTTCTACACTTATGTCAAGATATAGATCTACATCCTTCATGGCCATTTCATGTTTCATTGCAGATTTACAAGACATTATTCAAGTTATCATTGTTCATGTTTCGTGTCCTTATTTCATTATCTCATCATTTGGTTTAATTACCTAAAAGGGGTTTGACCAAGGAAAACACCTATTCACTAGCAATCAACAAGCTTTTCTCCTCTTTATATGTGTGATTGCAGGTCTAGATGTCTTGGAGCATGAAGGATCTTTGAATATTAGGTTACAAGCTTGAAAAAAGTTGTTGGAGTTGTCTCATCACTTGCAAGGTCATGAAAAGGCTTCTACAGGTCCTAAATCAGGGTTTCAAATCTGAAAACAAAGTGGAATAGAAAGAGAGCAGAGATTGGAGAGTAGGATCAGACCTTAACCTTCATAAAAAGAACACTGGGATTGATATGCCAAAAGTGGTGTATGGAGTCCCACTAAAGGTATTTTCAAGGTTTTTATAGTTTCAAACACCCATTTTTGAGATTTTAGTTTCTGTACAAAAACCCAGATCTAGAACTGATACACCCAGAATTGCATATGAGCTCTAATAGGCCAAAATTTTAGAATTTTTAGCAATTTAGAGCTCATTCCAATCTCGTTCAAGTTTCCAGGTGCATACTTCTAAGATCTCACCTCTTTGTTTTGGTTTATATGCATTTTTAGTTCATTTAGTGAAATATTGCATTGCATTAGGTTTAAGCATTACAAATTGCATCTCATTTGTCTTTCCAATCCCTAGCTTGGTGGTGAGCCCCTCATTAGTTTACAATCAAACCCTAGGACAACCCTATTTTCAGATTTCTTTCTCCTTTGCATACTTGAGGTTGAGATCTCTAGGGTTTGTCCTTGAATGAGAGTGTTTTAGTTTTCTTGTTCTATCCCCCAAGTATATAGAATCCAAACAAAATTCATCCTTTCAAGTCAAACCAATCGTCAAACATTAAACTAGTCAAAATTATGTCTTATACAAGGTGTTTCCTTCCTGAAACAAGACATTGTCATTTAGTCAAACTTAGTCATTTTCCTTATACAGGTAGTCACATGATTGACTAAATGACAATGTCTTGTTTCAGGAAGGAAACATCTTGTTTAAGACATAAGTTTGAATAGTTTAATGTTTGACGATTGGTTTGACTTGAAAGGATGAATTTTGTTTGGATTCTATATACTTGGAAAAATTAATTAAGTTATTCTATACTAATGTCCATGTCTTCTGCACTAACATTTCTTCTATCTGCATTTTGATGACATCCTATGGCACACAAAAACACATCCAAAATATATAGTCATTTTAGAAGCATTATATAGGCATTATAACCCATACATAGTAAGCCATATATACTACATTAGAAAATATAAAAAGATATCCATGGCATATATGCATATAGGCATCCATATAAGCATCCACTGCATTTATTATATACATGTCACATCCATATCCATAATCATAATCCATGACCATTTATCATATTTCATACACATATTTACATCAAATAAATATAAAATTACATCACATCTCATAATCATAAGCATTACAGGGAATCCATAACATCATAATAATAAAATGCATACATCCATCATCTAGGAATCACATATAAGGCATCAACATATAAAACCATTGCATTATCATATAGACGACATAAAAAACATAAAATCATAAGTCATGCATGATATAATAAATGAAAAATCACAATAAACTACACATCATATAATCACCGCAAAAAATAATATATCATATATATCACTCAAAATGTGTGATAGTACAATGTCAAAATGTATCTAAAAAATGGAGCTCGCAAAATCAATGGTAAAAACTACAAGTGTCATAATACATATTTCAAAATCTATCCTATCTAGAGCTACCATGATCTCCAAAAGGTGATTGGTGTGGTGACCCTGGTGGCCTATGCTCTAATGGTGGCCTATTATATGAACATGTATGTGTTGGTCCTTCGACTTCCCCACTACTCTCTCCCCTACTATGGGATTTCTTGCTATGAGACTGTCCACTGATGAATGCCTCAGATGTGTTGGGTGCCTTGCACTTAGGTGGTACCTTGGCATCATAAAGGTATCGATAGTACTCATCTCTCTTTCTATCCTTGGAAACCTCTCAAACCATATCCAAGAATGACTCATTACAAGTGGAAATAAAATCTAGACTCCTCTACTCTACCTATTATGCCATAATCACTATGGAATCCCTCTTGGCTTGTAGAGTGTCTTGATCTATACAAAGTCCATTTCTCTCCACTTGTAGTGTCCTCAACTCGACCTCCAAGGTGTGAACCCTAACCTGCAAATCTTGTACTCTCTAGTCCACCCCCTCCTCTCCATCTCAGATGGGTATGTCCTTGAAACCCTCCATGTATTCTCCCAAGACAATCCTCTCTTGGAGGATGCACTCTGCCTCCCCCATCTCATCCTCATCCACATGCTCCTTTTCCTGCTCCACCTCCCTCACTACTTCCTCTACTACCACATCATGCTTCCCTACATCCATAGTTGATGCCTCTTTGTGCTACTCTCCCTCCTCCACAATCATCTCCTCCTCCTACCAAACCTCCTCTTATCTCCCCTCCTCTTATCTCCCCTCCTCCTATCTCTGCTCCTCTCCCTCCTCTCTAATAGGAGAGAGTGATCTGGATTTTCTTCCTAACCTATGTCTCTATCCTTAGCCTCCACCTCTCTCATCCCCACCATCATCACCTCTCCCACCTCCCCATCCTCCATCTCATCCTCTCCCTCCATGTTGCCATCCCCATCCTCCACCTCTCTAGCCGCACAGACCCCTACCTCAGTGGACCACTAGTGCTAGCTGGTCGAGATCAGTTTGTGGCACTGGATTATGGGCTACACACCACACATCATAATCAACTATCATGCCTACATCTACTAGACCCCCTCTCCATACCCACTGCACAACCTGCAATCCATCAATGTATTGCTTTGTATTAGTCACAAGTATCATTGGCCCCCATGGTGTCACCTCTCTAGATGATCTCACAAACTTTACAGAACCCTGTGGTATACCCTGCTGCTCTCCAAACTATTGCAGGACCCAACTTGACAAGTACATCTCTATAATATGTTGTGATTGGACTATCCATACAATCAAGTACCTCTATTGTCTGCACCATGGCATATACTAATTATCAACTAACCACTAGGTGTAATCTCTCCATAGCCTCCAAATGAAACTAACTAGGAAATTGAGACCATGCCTCCAATATCCCACACCCCCCACATTGGTGTATGTAACTAATCCTTTGTACATGTATACATATGGAATGTTTCCCCCAACTAGTGATCAACTAGTGGAAAAAACACAACAATGTGCTCCTAGGCCTAGACCATCAAAAGTGTAACCTTGTAGCTCATAGACATCCATCGTGATATGTAATATCGTGTAGCTAATAATAAAGCATCACAAGCAAATAGGGACCCATGTATACAATGTATCTCTAGCCACCATCCCCAATATCATCTCACCCCATCCAACTGGAAATCCATGTCCTAGACAGTCTGGAATGATGACCCCAACAATTCATGTACAAAAGATGTAGTTGAACCGCTCATATCTCTCAGCCAGAGCCTCCCACCTAATCTCATATATGTATATCCCTAGGTATTCAACATCCTCATATACATAGTACTCTATTAATTCTTGGTATCCATGTCCTGGGTTGTATCTAACTTGCTTTCCTCAAATGGGAAGTCACAATATCCTGTACACATCCTCAAGGGTGACCATCGCCTCCCCTGTCGATAGATGGAAAGAGAATTTCTCTAAGTGCCATCTCTTTGTGAGTGTAGTCATCATACCCCTATTCGCCCTAATGATGGGAATGAATGTCACATGATATAATCCAATATGCCACAACCTACACTTTGCAGCACTAGTCAACTAGTCTTGTAGCTAGTAGGTAGCAAGTCAGGACTCTCGTGTATAGATGGGATCAAGTGTTGCCTATGGTAACAAGTACAAGAATTGCATCAGTCAAAAAACCTAGTCAAACCTATTGGAAACAAGTTGGAAAAGAAATTTTATCTCAAATTGGGGAAAATTCATTAATAGTCAATTGTGTCGCACAGTCCATCAATTGCATCATACAATCTCAATTGCATCACACATGCTTCATATGCATGGCTTTAAATCAATTGTGTCACACTCCTTGGTGAATGTGTCACAGGGGTTCAATTGGATACAACCCCCAATTAATTGCCGCTAATCAAACCATTTGCATCGTTTCCTAGTCTATTGCATCATTTCCTAGTCAAATGTGTTGCTCATTCACAGTTGCGTATTTGCAAACTACACATGCATTGTTTTAAATCAATTGCATTGCAAATTTTGAAATCTAAACCTACCCTAGGTGTGATATTATCACTTGTGTCATTTCATAGGAAATTGCATTGTTTGTGATATCACTTGTGGTGAACCTAGAAGCAACACAATTGATTGCTAAATTTTCCTAAGGCTTAGAAATGCATGAAATCAAAAATTGACAAAGTGGGTTCATAGGCACTTATCAGGTCTCCTGCACCCTCTGATCATCTAAAGGTATACACAGGGTATCGTTGATGCTTAGTGTGTGGAATAGGTGACATCTTTGTAGCTTCTTCTCTCAGAGCTCCTCAATTTTCAAACTCAAAATGAAAATATGAGCCATTTAACCTAGCAATTTTCCATTTATACCTCCTAAAAATTAGGGTTCTAACTAGGGTTTGTGTTGGCTGGACTCTATGAGAAGTTTGAAACCTTATTTTGGCTACAACAAAGTTCTTGAAACTTAATTATTTTGTCACCATGGCATTTTTGGCAGTTAATTGGACTTTTCGAAACAATTGTCAATTTTTCTTTGAAAATTTTGAAAAATTCTTAAAAAATTTCTAAGGGGGCATAGATCTACCCTGTCCATGTCGAGGAATGTTTTGACTAAATTTCTTTGACACAACATGATAAACTACATTGTATCAAAGAGGGGAAAAATGTAGACACTAAAAATTATTCTAGGCTTATGACTTCTAAATTCTCCATCATTTCCCCTTTTGTCTCTGATAATTAGCTAATTTTTAATTATTTAATTATTTCCTAAAGTCATAAGTCTTCCATTAGTTAAATAATTTTAATTATTTAATTAATTAATTTCTATTTTTATTCTTCCTTGATTAATTAAATAAATTCTTAGTTATTTTATTTTTATACTACTTCCATTATAATTAAATAATTTTTTTTAATTATTTAATTATTCATTGGCCACCTAAATTAAATAATTTTTATTATTTAATTTCCTCTCACCTCTTTATCCATGTCTGAATTAACCTCCACCCTTGATTAAATTATTTATAATATAATGTTGACTGTTGATCCTTATAATTTTCTCTAACCCTATTCCATACTACAACTTTTATTTGTGGCTATTTATTATTGACACTTAATCTTATCCCTTCATTCAAAATTGTCTTTCCTATAAAAGACCTTGTCATTTCCATTTTGAGGACCACCTACACAAGCTTATGTGATCTTATTCTATCTTTCTATCTTGCTATCAAGTCTATCAACATCAAGTCAAGTACATCCATAGTCAATTAGAATCTTCAATATTTTTCTTTGGCATTGTCATTAGGCCTACTTGCATACTCTAAATATGTGGGAAATTATCATATTCAAGAAAAATGGAGAAGTGTAATGAAGGTGAATTAATTGTGTAATGAAGACTCTTTGATAATATTGATTTATATTTTACGTCTTTATGCTTATTTGTGCTTCATTGTTTATTGGGCTTTGATTTATATGCTTTATTACCTAGCCTTGATAATATTAGCCCTAATTACACCATCTCATTTTTTGGCCAAGATGGACATTTATATCAACATTTTTAATTGAAGAGACCTATAGCACCTAACAGTTAAGAATTTGAAGATGATGTGAACTAGTGATTTGTGGCAATTTGTGTGTAGTTGATAATTTTTTTTTCAATTTTTACTAAAATAAATCATGAATCCTTCAACATATCCTTTAATAACTAGTTTTAAATAGTAAACAACATTTTTAGAAAGTAATGTTTATGTTGTCAAACATAATTTTCTTTTAGAAAGGATAAGATTCTAATTTTAAAATATAGATTCTTAACATCAATATCTAGAGGGAAAGGATATTTTTTCTTTTTTTTTTGTTACATGTTTATTTTTTAATTAATTTTTGAAGTCACTGTAATTATAATTTGGGCATAGGTGTATGTCATTTGTTGCTTCATTTTTTTTCATTACTTCCAAAGTCATGTTTTGATTTAATTTTTTTCCTAAATTCAAGTTTATTGATATTTCTTTAAGTTTTACAAACTTTGGCAGACACTGCCAAGGTTATTATAACCCCTCCTTACGCCAACATCCCTTATTAAGTCTTTGGCCTTATCCTTTGTTTCATGCATTGTCATTCTTTTGTGAAGTTTTCGTAACTTTCCTAAACACTGAAAGCCTTGTGGAAAAGTCTAAGTCTGAGTATTTTAAAAAAAATTAGCCCATAGTAAAGGTTATAAAACATTTCAAAAGTCCACTAATGAAGGGAAGATAAAAAATGAAATAGGAAAATTCTTTGTTTTGTTGGTATTTTCAATATGTTTGGAAACCATTTCCAGTCTTTTATAGGGTTTCACAAACCTTGTAAGGCTACTTGGCCAACCTACCCTAATGCATCTAAGGATCACTTCATACTTTTGTCAATGTAATCTTGTTAAAAGAAATTTATATATGAATGAAAATTATTCAAGTTGTGACTGAGCTTAAAAGTTAAGGGAATTTAGAACTACTTTGTCTTATGAGGAGGAGGATTAAATTTATGATGTACTAATTTTGGTGGTTTAGTGTGATCCAAGTATAGTCTTGATAGAATCAAGGTGGAAAACAAGCTTCATATTTATATAAGGTTTTGACTAATGATGGATGCAAAACTAAGAGGTATGGACTCACTTGACTTCGCTTTACCCAATTTTTATGGTTATAATATTGACTTTCATGTAATTGATTATGTGTATATGACATATGTTCGAATCTCACCTTCTTATTTATTGTCTATATATATATAATGGATTATAAAATATTGTTAGTAGTTTTTAATAAATTAATATTAGCTTTTGACATTGATAATGATTAAATAGAAAACAAGAGAAGAAAAGTTAGTTATTGACTAAAATTAGCATGATATACAAGATTAAATAGTATCATTATTTGATTAAGAAAAGTATCAAATTGATAAGTACAAAGTGTTGCCTAAAATATTATTACTAATTTTGTATGTTATAAAAAATAAAGTATTTGGTCAATAAAGAAACTTTAATTATAAATATAGTTCAAATAAATCAAAAAGGATTTAACAAAAAAAAAAACCATGTAAGATTGGAGACATAAATTTAAAGATCTTCATTTTATTCCAGTTGGCATAAAATCTGTTGTTTCAATTTTAGAAAATTAAGTTTGTTTTTTTTTGTTTTTTTTTGTTTTTTGTTAAAATCTTCCTAAATATTTATTGCATGCTAATGCATGTAAAATGTATTGTTTTATTAGTTTTTTTTTCTATTTTTAAAGTTTTTCTCTCTTTATGGGAGGTTGTAAAATCCATAAGGTGAGGATTCTATCTAAATATGAGAGAGATATGTTGTTGGGGAGGGGAGTTTTCATTTTTTTGGAAAAAGAAATGAGATTTGGTTTTTGGTTGCTGCAAATTTCAGTGGTGTTGATAAGAGCTATGAATATTTATTTGTTATTTGCTGCCATCTTTATTCAGCTCAGCCAATTTAGAAAAAAGTTTGTTGTTCAAATTCTTTGGGGAGAATAGATACATGCAAGTATCTAGCAAGTTCTTATCTTAGCCTTGGATGGTGAGCCAAAAAAAATGTTGAATGTGAAGTTTCCAGGGGACAATAAATTAAATTTAAGTGTTAACATAATTTAGTTCAAGGAATTGAGTGCTAAGTAGTAGTTTTCAGAGGATTATCAAATAAAAAGCTAGTTGGGGTAGTGAAAGAAGATAGATTGGGCCTTCAGCGAGAGTGTGGGCATGGAAGATAGAATATAAACCCACACATCAGACATTCATGCCATTGCAGAGGTTAAAACTGGTGCCAATAGAAAAAAAAATACCCACATTTATGTTGGTCATCAGGTAAATCGTGGTCTCTCCCAAATCATGCTAGGCTAAGGCCTTCATTTGGATGTCGCTCTAATAGAGCAAGTGGATGTTGTCATACATGATCTATAATTTAAATCCTCAAAGTCAAGGAGGCATTGTCAGGAAAGATATAAATTGAAGGAAAGCCTACAATTTGACTAAAGAAAACGATCGAGTCTCAAATGTAGACCATGAATGTAAAATTGAGGAGCTTGCTCAGGTATGCCCTTTTTATTTTAGTGACTAAATGTTTATGTCTGATCAACCATTTGCATGAATGCTTAGTTATTGACATATCTAGGTTGTATTGTTGTTGTTGTGTATGTTTTGTTTTTATTTGAAGTCTTTATGAAGAGTGTTTACTCAACTATTAACTTTATAGAAAATTTTCCTTGTAGTGCTCTTATTCTTTTGAGAGAACTATGAAGGCTCTTAATTGTCCCTCATGCATAGGTCATCTTATTTGCTAGGTTTGACATATTTTAGTTATTCATGGGTTTTTTGTGTATTTTTATTTATTGAGTGATAATCCATGATCTAGACTTCCTTAGGAAAAACCAAATACAACTTGTGGGGAATTTTGGAGGAAAAAAAATCACACTCCATACCACATGGTTTTATCAAAAGGAATCCCCAAACACCATTAGAAAAATAATAATTTAGCATCCTTTTTAATTTAAATGAATCTGTAAATTTAATTAAGGATGCTAGCCTTGACTATAATTAGGTTTTGTGAAGAAAATAATAGTATAGAAATATCATTGTATAATGTTTAAAATATCTACTTCTACTATAACCTCATGCTAGATTGCAATAGCAATGCATATGGCATCACCTATGAGGAAGGTTTTGGGGAATTGGATTAGTCCTCCAATGGTATCTTGTACCCTCATTAGATATTCAAGATGAACCAGATGCTCTGTTGCCCTTATGCCCCAATCACATTTCCCTAAAGTGCAGACTACAATGTATATGAAGCATTCTAGGAGCTCTGCATTATGGACATAAACATAATTCAAGAATTTTCCCCAGGGATTCTATGTAGTACATATTCTTCCACATCATCCTTCAACATGAATACTTCTCTTAGTTGGTTCGACAATAACCTGTAAAATGGATTGCATTCTATATCCTTGAGAATAATGAAATCATTCCTTGAAGTTTCTCTCAACACTTTCCATCTTTGAGAATGTAATCTAAAGTGTTAAAATGAAGGTCTTGCTCACCAAATTTATTGAAAATAGGAAGTAAATCCAAGATGGAAATTTCATTAGGACTAGGTGAATGAAGGGAAGTGGTGTGGATTGAAAATTAAATGCTAATGTGACAAAAATTTATTACAAGCTTTGGGTTTGCTATGAAAAATTTCAAGTTTCCTCTTCATCTGGATGCTCGCACACATGGAACCATGAAAAAATGCATTTTTTGTTTAATTGAGGTCCTAAAATTGCACCATTTGAAAGTACAACTAACTACATGGTAGGTGTTTGAATAGGAAAATCTTTGGCTAACTGTCAAATGCAACTGAAGTGATATAATAATGGCGTTTACTTTTTATCTTTAATTCTTTTAGTTTATCAACTTCTTTAAGTGGAATGTTAGCTACCAAGAAACTATTGATTAATCCAATGGCCATTATTATAACCACCTATTCCATAGAAAAATGGACTTGGTCATTTCCATGGTCTTTTAGGCCTTTCCTCTCGATGTTTAGTCTATTTTGCTCTGATTTTATGTTATAATGTGGCTTCAACATGCATATTTAGGTACTAAAATGCAAATAATAACATCTTTTGAAGGTATTGTGAATTGTTGTAAAACATTTCTACACTTTTCTAGACTCTTTTCATTACAATTAACCTAAAAATCACCTTTTTAATCATCATCAAGTCCTATTTTGAAGTGTTGTAAAGTCTTGTAACAAGATTTCACACTTTTCTAGGCATGATTGCACTATTTACACCTTTCTTATACTTTATTTGACCCCTTTATGCCCTTATAAGGATTAATTAAGTGTATTTCTGAATGTAAACTTGAAAAACAACATTAAATGTAACTTAAATCCTAACAACCACTTTCAAGCCTAAGGTAGGACCCATTCACCATGGGTGGTGAATGGGTCCCTCTAGGCTCAAAATTCAAAATATTTTAAATTTCCTTTCTAGTTTTTATTCAAAATCACTTGATGTCAGCCTGTGATGACATATTAACGGGTTACTAAGGCACAAGATTGTATAAATAAATGATTTTCACCTCATTTTACATCTCCTCATTCATTCAAGCAATCTCATACAATCATAAATCACATCCAAGAATTCAAGTACTTTACAACATCAAATCAAGCAAACATCAAGAATTCAAAGGCAACCATTGACATATCTTCATACTTTCATCAACAAGGG
This sequence comes from Sequoia sempervirens, assembly GCA_007258455.2. Taxonomy (NCBI): domain Eukaryota; kingdom Viridiplantae; phylum Streptophyta; class Pinopsida; order Cupressales; family Cupressaceae; genus Sequoia; species Sequoia sempervirens. The sequence continues at coordinate 44,036,820 of VDFB02000015.1, forward strand.
TTTGGTAAGTTTATATCATTTTCATTTTATTAGTTTATCTTTCTCTTTCATTTCATTATTTCATTAAGGGTTTGATGGCCAAAGTGGGGTTTGACCAAGGAAAACCCCTATTTGCTAACCCTCAACCACTTTTCCACTTTTTGCATGTGATTTTTATGTAGATTTATCAAGCATGTAGGTGTTGAAAAGTGGAGAACAATTCAACTAGGTATTTCAAGTCAACTACATCTTATTTTAAGCTTGGAGAAGAATTTCTACCTATTTCCTGCAGAATTGACTTCGACAACCCGACAAGCAGACATTTCCAGATCTAGTGTTGCAGATTTGTCTCTTGATTTCTTAGAATATTGGGAGAGGACTGATTCTCCATCAATGGTGAATGAGTCCCACCTTAAGGTTGGAAATATAGGTTTTTTCAAATTCCAAATCCTGATAGTTAGAAACTGGTTCCCAACAGTTTTCATTAGAAGTGGGACTAATTCGCCATTAGTGGCAAATGAGTCCCACTACTGATTTTTTAGTAATTATAGAAAGCATTCAGACTATTCTAGATTCCTCAAATCTTTCCTAGGTGCACTTTGATTCAACCTTTCTCTTTCTGTTTTGCATTTATTCATCTTTTAGTTCATTATTTGCATATCATAGTGTGTTTTCAAACATTCTTTATTTCTTAGATTTTGCATTCATATCACTCCATTTAGTCCTAATTCCATTACACATTTCCTAATTTGAGTGAAATAGTTAGATTCTTTGGCCCTTGCTTTCTCCTTTTAGGTGCAAAACCCTAGAAGTGCTAGAAAGTCCTAGAGAGACAAAAATCTACAGTTCATTTTGGTGAACCCACATTTTTGAACATATTAGCTTTCTGATTTCAATTTCATCTTGCATATTAGACTTCATTTACATCAACATTCAATTAGGGTATTGTTTGTTCTTTGCATTCTATGGTTTCTTAACTTGCATTAGTGAAAGACTCATTTACACTTCATTTTTGCATTGCATATCATTAAAAGTACTAAAAAAATTCATCTACATCCTTCATTAGCATCTGAAAAACATTTAAATCACATTAAAATTTTTGAAATACATAAAAAAAATCTCATACTGGGACTCATTCGCCACCTTGGGAAAATCAATCCACTTGCACATTTCATTCTACATTTTCAAACATTTTTTTGGGTATTGCCTGCATTACAGACTTTTGTACTTTCTTTTTGTTTTCCTTTCTAGATTCTCTATTTGCTGCTATTTCTTTCATCTTAGATTAATTGCATTCATTATCATCATGGCATTTTCTTTTACTAAGATTTGGAATTCATGAAATCCTTAGTAGACATGTCCAATTGTGCCTTTGGCTATGATCCTAATGACCTTGAGCTTCCTCATGCTCCTTCATCTCCTCATGATTGTCCTCCTCATGATGTTTAAATCATTAAATAAGATGATTCTATCATGAAAAAGTTCTTAAACGACTACCTTGATCACCTTGAAGCCAATGCAGCCTTTTATCCATCCATGAAACCACAAAATCTTCCTACTATTCCACCTCCTGATCACTTTGGATATCTTCATCCTGAAACTAAAGAGGGACCTAAGATCCCTCCATCAAGTGGACCTAGTTCCTCCCAACAAACACATTCTCAACCATTCTATGATCATAACGTTAGAAACACCCCCATCAACCTTGAACAAACATACGGAAAATGATTTACTATTCTAAGCAAACAAGGCTATAACACAACACATGAGCATGACATTCATCAACTTCTAGAACAAAAACCACAAGAAGAAAACACAACAGGACTAGGTTATCAAGATCCTCTTCATGTTGACAAGCCTCCTTTTGAATATCGAAGACTTAAAGATGATGGCACAATGATCTTTGATTCTCTTCCTAACATAAACATTCTCCTTCCACGTGAACAACCATGAAATTATTTTAATAACAAGGATGCTAGGATCCCCATGGGTCCTCCTCCTCCTTCCCTTCATGAAAAAGGAGAATCTAGCAAATGAAAATGACCTTACAAATTGAAAAAGCTCAAGTTTCCTACTCATCCACCACCTGAATGTGAAAGGAGACTTCAATTACTTCTAAACCAGGGTCTTATACTCTTACCACCTTCAAATAGATTGGTCATTTTTCCTAAAGATTATAACATACCATACTACAAATATCATTTTGTTCTAGGACATCAAACTGAAGAATTTCGGACATTGAACGAGATACTAGAGAAGTATCACTTCACTAATACCGACTGCTTCCCTATTATCCCTTAAAACACCATTCCCTTATCATGCCATAGTTGTAGGATCTTTTATTCTCACTATTGCATGATCCTTTCCATCATCAACCTTGGCTCATGCTTGTTTTTCCCTTTGTGGAAATAAGTAGTTGTTAGCCTTTTCCCTTGTAATGAACTTGTCTTTGTCTCTTAACTATGTTATTCCTTTTTCACTTATATTACTTAAGATTGAGGAACCCATAACATAGTTAATAGTTGACTTACATTTGCATTACTAGCCCATTTTTTTTGTACTGTGTTTCCCCCGTGTTGTATGTTTGATGTTCTCTCTCTTCATGCACTTCTTCTATTCATACCTCTATTCTTCTCTATGTCATGCATTGATCTTGTTTGTTCTAGTTTTTTGTTTTCCTTTTGGGGATGATGCAAAGCGTAGAGATTCCCTATGTCTCTTCCATGTTGACCCAAAAGGTCCTTTCCTTTTTTTTCTTTTTCTTTTGTGTTTTCCTTTTGGGGATGATGAAAAGCGTAGAGACACCCTATGTCTACCCACAAGGTCCTTTCCTTTTTTCACTTTTACTTTTGTGTTTTCCTTTTGGGGATGACGCAAAGTGTTGAGACCACAATTTTTCCTTCATGTTGACCCAAAATATTTTTCTTTTCTTTTCACTTGTGTTTTCCTTTTGGGGATGATGCAAAGCATTGAGACCGCAATGTCTCTTCCATTTTGACTCAAAATGGACTTTATTTTTCATTTTTTCTCACTCTCTTTGTGTCATTCTTCTAGTTCTATGTGCTTTGGGGAATGATGGTAGTTTCAAGCTCTTTCATAAAAAAATTGCAGCAACAAACATACTAACCCCAAATCCATAGATCCCTTATGTGTTGGTTGTGTTCTTTTCTAGGGGGAAACTCCCCTTTCTTTTGTCTTCCTTTTTTTTTATATGAAGCAACCTACCTTGGAAACATATGACTTCACATAGGGGCTTTCCAAGTTGGCTCTCATGTCTTCTTTTTGTTTTTCATTTTCTTTTCTTCACTACTTTAAAGTAATTGCTCCTAGATTGGTGTGTAGGAATTCCTTTAAAGTGGGGGGCATACATTGGCATCATTTCATTTGCATTCTTGGTTCCTAGTGTAGCCTTGTCACTTCATACAATGCTTTTGTCACTTTTTGGATGACATTGGGTGTGATGTCCTTCATAAGTGCAATCTCTCTTACTATATTGCATTCCTCTTGGTGGCTTGATGCAACACATTGCATCCCCTAAGTTGTGAATATTTTATTCTTTGATTGGTCCTCTCTTGGAAATGTTAAACACAATGTTCCCTAAGTGATAGACCTTGCATCAACTTAGCAAGACTCCTTTGAACATTCTTTTACATTTTACACTTTTTCATCTTTGCCACCTTGCCTAACACAACTTGCATGCCTATGGTAAATTTACGTTTTTTCATGAGTTATAAGCATACGAAGCTTTGCTTGTCTCATGAAGCACGAACCATCATTTTTCCTTGTGGCACCTTGTTAAAGTTATCAAGATGTATAACTTTGATATGGTTGACTGGGAAGCCCATTCTGAGGCAAAACTTTCCCCATAGCCACCTATGTGTTTTTGAGTGCATACCAATTAGTGTATGTATCTTACCTTTTAGGTATTTTCACCTAGTGGACCACCATGAGTTTTTTCACCCCAGAGTGAGTATGCATTCTCTTTTTCAAACAATCAGCCTAAATCTAATCCACAACTAGTTGGATAGACGATTGAAGCTTTCACTCCTTTCTCATCATCATTGTGTTCCTTTGTTCTTATGTTTAATTTTCCATGGGATCTTCATCCTAGAGGCTTGATCATCCCTCTTGATCATTGTCATTCCATCTTGCTAATGTAAGTGCATTGAAACCTTTTTTCTCATTTTTCATGGCTACTTTAGTGTGAGTTTGAAGCAAGTTCATCCTCTCACTAAAGTAGGGGCTAAATGTGCCATAGAAAAAAGGCCCCTAGTATTTTCATGGTCTTTTAGGCCTTTCCTTTCAATGTTTGGTCTATTTTTCTCTAATTTTATTTCATAATGTGGCTTCAACATGCATATTTAGGTACTAAAATGAAAATAATGACATCTTGTGAAGGTGTTGTGAACAGTTGTAAAACATTTCTACACTTTTCTAGACTTTATTCATTACAATTCACCTAAAAATCACCCTTTTACTCATCATCAAGTCCTATTTTGAAGTGTTGTAAAGTCTTGTAACAAGATTTCACACTTTTCTAGGCATAATTGCACTATTTACACCTTTCTTATACATTATTTGACCCCTTTATGCCCTTATAAGGCTTAATTAAGTTTATTTTTGAATGTAAACCTTAAAAAAACATTAAATGTAACTTGAATCCTGACACACACTTTCAAGCCTAAGGTGGGACCCATTCGCCATGGGTGGCAAATGGGTCCCTCTTGGCTCAAAATTCAAAATATTTTAAATTTCCTTTCAATTTTTTATTCAAAATCACTTGATGTCAGCCTGTGATAAGGTATTAATGGGTTACTAAGGCACAAGATTGTATAAATAAGTGATTTTCACCTCATTTTACATCTCCTCATTCATTCAAACAATCTCATACAATTATACATCACATCCAAGCATTCAAGCACTTTACAACATCAAATCAAGCAAACATCAAGCATTCAAAGGAAACCATTGACATATCTTTAGACTTTCATCAACAAGGGTTTCGTAAGTTGATAGCATTTTCTTGCTGTTAGTTAATCTTTCTCTTTCATTTCATTATTTCATTAAGGGTTTGATTACCAAAGTGGGGTTTGACCAAGGTAAACCCCTATTTTCTAACCCTCAGCCATTTTCCCCCTTTGCACATGTGTTTTGTATGTAGATTCATCAAACATTTAGGTTTTAAAAAGTTGAGAACAAGTCTACTAGGTGTTTGAAGTCAACTACATCTTATTTTAAGCTTAGAGAAGACTTTCTACCTGTTTCCTATAGAATTGACTTCGACAACCCAACAAGGAGACATTTCCAGATTTGGTGTTGCAGAGTTGTCTCCTAATTTCTTAGAATTTTGGGAGAGGACTGATTTTCCATCAATGGTGAATAAGTCCCAACTTAAGGCTAGAAATCTAAGTTTTGTCAGATTCTGGATCCCGATAGTCAAAAATTGGTTCCTGATAGTTTTCATCAGAAGCGGGATTGATTCATCATTAGTGGCGAATGAGTCCCACTGTTGATTTTCAATAATTTCAGACAACATTCAGACTATTCTAGTTTCCTCAAATCTTTCCTAGGTGTACTTTGGTTTATCCTTTCTCTTTCTATTTTGCATTTATTCATCTTTTAGCTCATTGTTTGCATATCATAGTGTGTTTACAAACATTCTTCATTTCTTAGATTTTGCTTTCATAATTGTTCAATTTCATAGTTTATTTGCATTCATATCATTCCATTTAGTCCTAATTACATTACACATTTCCTAATTTGAGTGAACTAGTTAGATTCTTTGGCCCTTGCTTTCTCCTTTTAGGTGCAAAACCCTAGAAGTGCTAGAAAGTCCTAGAGAGCCAAAAATGTACGGTTCACCACCAAAATTCAAGATTGGGGTGGGATATAAAATTTGATAAAAATGACTCTATGAGGGTCCAATTTTTGGTAAATACATTGTGATGTAATGGAAGGAAAAGGAACATATTTTGAGAATTGAATTACGAATTCATATGTCTCCAACCTTTGAGTTATGAGTTATGGGTATAGTGTTTTTCGAATTAGTTTTTTGGCTAAAAGATTATGAAAATTTATTCTCTAGGTAGAATAAATTCATGACACTATACTCATTTATTTGTTATCATATTAGTTCTTTAGTATTATATTCATTGGTTGTTATTGTTTTAGTCTTTGAGCTTTGCAGTAATGGTCTCTTTAATCTACCACACTAGTTTCATATTTATGAGTTAGTGTTTGTTTGTATTTCTCTGCTTTCTAGTAAAAGGTGTATTTTTAAAGATAGGAATAGTTAGAGAGGGAGTTATACCTCGGTAATAATTCAAAGGAAAATCACAAATACAATTGTAATATTTCTAGAGCTATTAGCAATATTAGTTAATATATCTAGGGCTATAGATTTATTATTGAAATAATGTAGTAAGAGCCAACTCATTCACTAAATTTTTTTTGGTGACTCTACTGTGATAACATTGAGTAAAATATCTAAAGGTCATCTTTGGGTCATGCAGTGCAAGATGGTGCTTCTGCGTGAAAATGTCTTCCATGTGCTACAACTAGATTTAGATTAGATGCAAGCCAAATAGGAGGATATTATTTCTTAGTTAAATACCCTTGCCTAGAGATATAGAAGGAGTTTTGTAGACTATATGAGAGTGAAATTTGTGTTGGAAGAGGAAGAATATCAGGCTCAATGACCATCGAGGATGGTAGTGGAAAAATATCCAAGACTTAAATTTATATATTATGATAATCCAACCCCTCATCCGAATTAGTGTTTGAATCCTCCTCCTACTCAATTTACACCCAGTAATTTACCTGGGAGTGTGATTTCTCTTTTACTCCTTGAAGGGAGTTGGCAACTCAAAAAAATTATGGAATCTTTAATTTTAAACCCCTGGGGTAACTATGTTTGACCATTAGCCCTATCTCAATATAATGATTTATCACATGGCTCAAGAAATAATTTTTTGAAATTCTCTAGTAAGAAATTACAAGATCCTGAGGAACACATTTTGGCTATGACTGCTTTAAGTGGAATTTAGGGATCCAAAAAGAAGATGTTTTTGTGAGGTTCTTCATTGATATCCTTATTAAAATTTCAATAGAATGGTTTAGGGGTCTTGAAAAGGGATGTATAACTTGCTAGAATGTTTTGGAGAAGAAATTTATTGGATGTTTCAAAGATGTGGTTAATATTGCTATTTTGTTATGAAATTTTTTCTAGATTATGTAGAGAAAGAGTCTATCTATATTTCATTGAACACTTCAATCGAGAAATCCAATAGATTCCATCACTTGAACAACCAAGTAAGTTAACTTAAATTTCATGTATTTATGTCTACCTTGCACTTGAGGTTCAACTTATTTTAAAAAGGGATAAAATTAGTGGGATTAAAAAAGCATAGTTAGAGGAGATTTAAATATTGAGAATGATTTAATTACTTCTAGGTTTTGGAAATAATGTCATTTTAAAGAACCTACTTCAATCCAGGAAACACCTAAGTTTAGGTTTTCAAATCCGTAGTATACATTAAACTAATCTTTCCCTATCATTGAGAACACAAATCTGATAATTTTTAGTCCTAAACATTTCCAGAGTCATAAGAAAGTGAACAAAAGGAATGAAAGCTAAACCTAGGAGGCTCAAGTCTATAGTTTAACTTCTATTGGAATAGAAGAAGATCCTAGTTCACCCAACAAAGAAGAAATTTTTTTCCTTAGGTAAGGCAGGATTTTTCCATACACTTTGTTTTTCTTAGTAATTCTATGAATATTCATGACCCTCATGGAAAATATTAGTTCTCAAAATTCTTTCTACAATCCTAAATATGAAATTTTTAGGTTTAAAAGTATTGATGTTGAATTTTCAAATAAAATAAATGGAGAAGATGATAATTCACACATGGAGGATAAGATTACTATAAGATCTATAGGTGTCAGAAAATTCATTGATTTACAAATTGATTCAGAATAGCAGGATGGTACCTTCACTCGAGAATGGTGTTCTAAGGATAACCTGTATGATGGAGAGGGAAAAAAAATGAAGTGGAGTAAAATTTCAAATCCCCTATTTATTTTTTATGAATCTTATGAAGTGAAGAGTAACCCTCTATTTGAATGATCAAAGTTTGGCCTTTATGGTGATATGATAAGGGAAACTATCTATTACAATAGTGTTGATAGAAAAGTAGATTATAGATTAGGGAAGAATGAAAATACATGTGAATTAAATGGTCAAGATGATTGTGCTCTGAAAATTCATGAACTAGAAAATATGGTTGCATAGGAAGAGACTAATAAAGAATGACATTGTGTTGAACCATCCAATCCATTAAGGAAAGATTAGAAGCTCACTTATGAAAAGTGGATTTTTTGTAAGGTTAAACATTTACTAGAGCCAACAATTGATGAGAGAATCATAGTACAAAGTTTCATTTTTGTGAAAGAATATAGATATATGATGATAAGTGGTTGTTTGGGAGCATAACAGTTGGTGAGATTTTTCTCAATGGACTTGGAACTTTACGAGCATACCTATTTTCTACTATTCTCCAAAAGCTGCATGATAAAATTGGCTTTCCAAGTCTATTTCTTTCTTCTCTCAACTAGTTAATGGTTTTGTATTAATAGCTTGTCTTCCCTTTTGGTAGGAGTTATCGTACCTTGTACATAGTCTCAATTTTGGTGTATTAGTTTTGGTTTTTTCCCTTTTTGGTTTTCTTGTTTTGTCTTGGTCATTTCCCTTTTGCATGAGTCTATTTCTCAATGGCTTAAGCACTAGCCTTTGAAACATGTTATTGGGTTTGTGATTACATCCTTACAGTCTTTGTCCCTAGATAGATCCACTGTTACTTTGGTTTTGGTCATTACTTCCAAACCCACATTTTAATTTAAAAATTTTCCTAAGTTCAAGTTTTTTCAATATTTATTTTATGTTTTATGAACTTTGGTAGGCATCGCCAAGGTTATTATAACTCCTACTTATGTTGATGTCTCTTATTAAGTATTTGGTTGTATCCTTTGTTTCATGCATTGTTGGTCTTTTGTGAAGTTATCGTAACTTTCTTAAATATTGAAAGCCTTGTGGCAAAGTCTAAGTCTGAGTATTTTAAAAAAAATTGTCCCATACCAAAGGTTATATAAATTTTCAAAAGTCCATTAATGAAGGGAAGCTAAAGAACAAAAATGGAAATTCTTTGTTTTCTCGATATTTTTGATAGGTTTGGAAACCATTTTTCAAACTCTAGTAAGGTTTCACAACCTCTCTTTTGGTTTACTATCTATGTATCTTGTTGAAAAGGAAAGCAAAGGGGTAAAGTATAAGGTTTTCACAAGTGTGAAAGATTTTAAAGGATTTTCTAAATTTTCCTTAATGAAAGATGTCAATGCAAAAAAATGTTTGATTAGGTAAATGTAACCATTAAAAATTATATTTGTAGGAGTATAACATACATAGATATCATTATTAGACACAATAACAAATTAAAGAGGGAAAATACTAAGAGGAAAATAGTACACAATGCTGAAATACAAAAAAATTATATTATATTTTTGAAAGAATGAAGAAGGAGCCCCTTAGTGTGTTGTCATTGATGTCAACATTGGTTGCTAATATCTACATTAATTCGATGAATAGAGTTGGGTTAGGAATGGAGATACCTTGATCCAGTATTTTTGTCTACACTCTCTCACATGATAAGATCTACTTATGCAATGCTAGTATGTTGTTCCTGACTATTATTTGCATTTGTGTCCAATAATTCAGTTGGTTTGGATGTCTAGTTTGAAAGATATAAGTGACATTAGTTCAACATACAAAATTTTGGCTATGTATAGTGCAATTGGGTATATGTAAACCGGTTTGTGCTCCTCTAGTGATAAGAATCAGACTTTGCAATTTTGGGAGATTAATTGCATGGGTAGCACATTGCATATCCCATATGGCACATGATTATGTGGTGGGATTGATTGTTAGTGTTGATCAGTTAGTATATTTTGAGATTAGGTCTAATACCCGGCCAACCGAATGCTTGGTGTGTGTTGGAGTGATTAAATATGTAATGCAAATGTCAGTGAGATCTATTTTAGGTCTATGCTGACCTAAATCAAGTATTACACATTTGGTTTAAGCATAAAGATGTTTTGGTTCAAGTATGGAGCCGATAAGGAAATTTTGATTTAATTTAGGGATACATCTAATTAGGCCGACCTAATTGATGTGTGTCGATGAATTGGGTATATATGCAAGATATTTCTGAGTTTGTAAAGAAGGTGAAGTATGCGAGTATGTGAATTTTTTATGTGCATGATTTGAATAGTAGCAAATGTGTTGTGAATATTGACTGAATGTAAAGTAGAGCACTATTTGTATTCTATATCTAATGAAGTGCATAAAGTTAGTATATTGAGATTCAAAGGAACTGAATTCATCAATAGGTAGGTGCATTTTGTATTAGTTCACATCTTAGTTGTGTGGTCATTCAATAGTCTTCTATATATCTTTCTTTCTATGGATAGTGAGTCTTCCTACCTGTGATCCTTTATGTAATATCTTATAACTAGTTATAATATATCATGAGCTAACCCTCACTGTGGATTTTCCCTTTTTGTGTTTTCCACGTAAAAATATTGGTGTTCATGTGTTATGTGATCTTGGGATTGGTTCATGCTTTCATTCATTATTACTATTGGATGTTTTTTTTCAACTATATGGATTATGATCAAATGGTTTAATGGAATACTAGTTCACCCCCCTCTTAATATTTTGGGTGTTCAATAATTGGTATCAAAGCTTGGTTCCTTCTAAAAATCCTAATAGCTTGAGGAAGATCTTGGAGATTGAACACATGGCTAATAGAGAGTTTCCAAATCCACCAAAAGATATTTTTTCTATTCGAAGTGGTCACATGACAGACAAAAAAGAACTCAAAGTTTCTCTTGAAGATCTTGACAAAGTTGAAGATGAAAATGGATTTTTTAAGGAAAGTCTAAAAGTGGCAAATGAGTGCATCAGGAAACTAAGAGAGTAGATTAGGAAACTCAGAGAAAGACATAAGGAGTTCAATGAACAATTGAGGTAAGAAAATGATGAAATCACTAGACTAAAATTGCAAGTGGAAGAAAAGAAAAGGATTGAAGAATGCCTAAATGCAATAGTGAAAAATAAGTCCAATGAATGCTCAAGACTTGAAGAAGTTGTGACCCTGAGATATTAATTGGAAAAGCCAAGGAATAAAAAAAAAAGTTCAAAAGAAGTACAACCATGCTAGATGAAATGATTGCTGATCAGAAGGAATCTAAGGACAAAACTGGTCTGGGATTTGATGAAGGAGAAAGTGCAAAGGCTAATCAGGCCCCAAACAAGGTTGTCAATCAAGAGAAGACTCTTGGAAATGGAAAACAAATAGGAATCAAAGAAGAAGACCACCAATAAGACAACCAAATGCACAAAGGTTCCCATCTTTCAATGGTTTCTATTTTTAAGATACAATAAGTTTAAACCTAAGGAAATATAATGTAGAAGTAGAATGAATCAAAGTGTTGAATCTTTCTCTAGACAATGTTTTGCATGAAAAAAGTTTTGACATAGATATATTGAGTGCAGAAATCAAATGATGAACATATATGATGCTGATAGAATGGTTCAATCTTTCAATGGTTACTGCTATACATGCAATGTATTTGGACACAAAGATAACCAGTGTAGATCCAAATTGAATAGAGTTTAGTTTGGTTGGAAAAATGTTGTGTGCTACAGTTGTAACAAACCTAGACACATTTTAAAATTTTACAAAAGTTAGAATAGAAGACAATCTAATATGATAAAGAGGAATGAACTTGTGAAGAAAATTGATCCAATTGAAACCAAGAATGAGATGAATAATATTTGGAGAAAGAAAGAGGAATTAAGAACAAAGAAGAATCTTGAACTACAAATGAATCTGTATCTCCCTCTAGTGCAGATAATTCTTTTAAAATTTGAACCTAGGCATTCGCTTAGGGGGAGAAATAATAAAAAAATAAATCAACCACCTGAAAATATGAGGTTTCAAGGAGTGACACAAAGATATGCGGTATAAAATAATATGCTTAAGATTTTGGAGAAGAAACTAGTAGAAAATGTGGAGTATTTTAGGGTTTACTATTTACCAATAAAAGGATTATCAACTTTAGTGAATTTGAAGCATTTAATGCAAATTTAGGGTAGATCGGAGAGACTTAAAGTGAGATACTTATTCTATTTCAATAAAATTTATGTATTCAAAGAGAGAAGAGCAAATTGAAGGAGATTTGAAGGTGATTCAAAGAAAATTTGTTGAAGAGTACTCAAACCCTAGATCTTGTTGTGTGCATAAAAAGGTATTTATGGCTTATTGTACTTTGTGGGTTTAAATCAGAATTGATTTCTTAAGTATTTGAGCTCAAATTAAAGTTACAATGGCTACTGCAACTATTGCTCACATCACTGAGAGGCCTAGACTAAAATTTAAGAGATAAACAATGAAAGTGTTTTAGAAGTACCATGTCAGTGCTTTCTCAAGCATTCCACTTAGGTTTTTTCCTATGAATGTTACTATAGCATACATACATGGAAAGTTGGAAGAAGATGATCATATAAAAATTCTAGAACTATGGACCAATGAGCTTATTAGAGATTATCACCATGTCAAACCAGAATATGTTAACCTGGTGAGGAAGAAGCTAGATGTTTGGAACTGGTTCCCTAATTACACTTATGATTCCAAGATTATGAGATTAGCACTTAGTAGATTACATGACAAGTTCCTATGGACTGATATTCCTAGAACTACAACCAAGGATGAAATTAAGGATTTTATAGGGTTGTGTGGTACTAGATTTGTACCAATACTTAATTCTTTTAAGAATGAGGTTGTTATGGAACTTATCGGTGCCACCTTTGACAAAAGAGCTTTGACAACTAAACCTATTTAGAACCCTGTTGTGAGATATACTCCATGATGATAAGTCATAAGTTCTATTTTACAAATAGAGAAAAATTGGTTTTAGCCACAACTATCAATGTTGCACATAAAATGGTGGTAAATGGAAAGGACTTTGATTTGTGTGAGTTGCTTTGGAAACAAGTTCTTGAGAATTTGAAGATGAAAAGGGAGAAGAAGTATACATTTAATTTTGGAACTCTATTAGTTTTCCTATTGTTTTACTTCTTAAGAGAGCTTCCCCAAAGAAAGACTGCCATATGGGATAAGGGAATACTAGTGGCACATCAAATTTTAGACTACATGTATAGCTTAGGTGACATATAGGCTCAAGATGATTCCTTGACTACATTCTTTGTCATCTTTCAAAATAAGATGCATGAAAGGGAGAGAATTCTTGGTAAACTTGTGGACAAATATGTAAAAGATATTGTTGATGGTGTTTTTTGCACAACAACTCAAACAGAATGTAATATTCTATCTCTCTTGAAAGGTAAATCTCTATCAACAAGCCTCAAGAGATAACCCCAAGGTCTCTAATGTTAGGTCTTGACAATGCAAAAACAACTCAGTGATGATGTGAAAATTTTGGCAATCACAAGGGGCCTTACAAATGAACAATGTTGGAAGTATGTTTTCATTAGATGTAGCAATATGGTGATTCTTGATTCCTAAAACTAACCCAAATTTCAAAAGAAATAACAAAAGAAAGGGTTGAAAGATATTCTAAACTAAATCCTAAGATCAATCACAACAATGATGAATGTTGCAAATGGACAGATCCCTAATAAAACCAATCTCTTCTTGATCAAGGACAAGCCCACAACTCCATAGAAATGGTGCAATCTTCTAAGGAAATTGAATATTTTCAGACTATGAATATTCATCCACATACCCAATTACTGGCACAATGTAAACAAGCATCTATAGTTGAACCTAGCACAAAACAAGGCCCGGAATAACTTTACATAGCAACCTACAATCAAAAAATAGCTAAAAGTATGTATCGGTGGTCAATCAACATCATTCACATTTTACCATTATTGTAAAAGAACGGAGAACTAACATCTGACATCTAAGAATCAAGAACAAGAAACCTTAAACTGTCAAAGTGTAACACAAAGCTTTCCAAATCAACAATCCAATTGCATTAACTTCTCCAACATTACATAACAATTTCTAGTCTCTCTTCTCTCCTATGGATACTATCTTGTAAAATCTAACTCCTAACTTAGCCAATTTTAGCTTTCTACAGCTTCTAATCAACTATTCTAACTTATTCTAACCTTTTTCAAATGAGAAAGCATTGGATTTTTATATTTTTTACATTATAATTTTAATGTCCAAGATTAAATCAATCCAAGGCCCCAGATTGCTCATCTAGAAACATCTAGCAGTTGCACTAGGGTTTGACAATTTTTGATACATCATCATCCAATCAATCGCATTCAGTTACAATGTGGCCCAATGACATTAATTTTGAGAAAATCCTCATTGGATAATAAATACAGCTTCACATGTCTCTCCTTATTAAAGGAACCTCTCCAATTGGCATACAATTGGTGGCACGAATTCATAGGCAGGTGCATTTTAATATTCATTTATAATATTTTCCATATTTTCCTCCTGGCATAAATCCATATGCAAGTCCTGTCTTAATTTATTTAATCCTAAAAAATAAATACAATCATTAGTAGCTCACATGTAAAAATCCAATCCATAAAACATTAAAATTAAGAACAAATAAATCCTTGGAAAATTTAATTCCATCATAAAATTTTGGAAATTTAACCCTATTAAGAAATTTTGGAGTTCAAGAAATTTGTGACAGGAAGATTGGGGAATCTTCCAGGAGGTGGATTTTCTGAGTGACAGGAGCTCGGGAGTCACAAGAGCTCAGGTAATCCAAGGGATCTTAGATTTTCTAAATTCTAGGATAGCTTGAAATCCCTGAAACCCCATAACTTTTTACCAAGAAGGAATTTTCAAAAAGTTCAAATACCAACCTAGCTTAATTTTTCATTCTCTATCCAAAGGTGCAAGAAATATTTACATACAACATTGAAAATTCACTTCAAAATCCTCATTTCCAAAATACAAGACAAGTGGAATTCCCCTGAAGCCTCAAAATATTGCCTTCACCAAATCAAACCTGGACTTAATCACAAAATAACCTCCCAAGAAGAGAAAAACTAAAAATTCAACCAAGCCAAGATGTGGAGATGCAAAAGAAAAAAGAGGGTCCCCGCCTCCAGTGGAGCGTGTGTGTAAAAATTGCACAATAGATATAACCTTTCTTCTTACATATGATGAATGCATTATTGAGGTATTTGAACCAAGGATCATATGGATTATGCCTCTTGACTATGAAATTTTTGAAGATGGAGTTAATGGATATATGAATATATAGCTTAAAATTCCTAAGGACCCGTCATAGGAAAGGTATGGGACATATGAGGAAAAATCATTAGAGGTGCACATTGAATTGAAGAAACATGAGATTAAGAGAAAAGAAAGGAAAACCGTGGAGGAATGGGAAAAAAGTGTAGGATACATATATGAGAAAATTAAGGAGGCTAGACCAAGAGAACCCAGTACTACAGGTGAGTCCTCCAAACCTAGGAGATATGGAAGAACAACTTCCACCCTACCTTTACACTAACTAAGTCCTCCAAAGCAACTACCACTATTGGTAAAGGAAAGAAGATGGAGTCTAGTGCTCCAGTGATTGAGGAAATTACCACTCCAACTATATAGAGCACAAGAACAAGAAAGAGAAAGAATGTGACTTTGGTAGAAACCCATACTACCTCCAACCCCAGGAGAAAGAAATAGAAATCTTTTAGAGAAAATAACTTAAGCATAGTTATTGAAGAAGAAATTAAACTAGGATTAGAGGATGAACCACAATTGACAAGAAGAAAAAGAATTAGTGCTATTGAAAGAGGTGAAGGTAATTCACAAGAGGCAAGCACCGGAACTAAGAAACAAAAGGTTGATATTGTGGATACTGTTGGAATCAAGAAACATTGAGAGGGGGGTGAATATGTGTTGTGCAATTTTTAACTTTACTAATATGATCTTCAAAGAAATTATAACATTCAACCAGAAGAAATATGCATGAACATAAAGAAAAAAAACACAACACCATAAAACAAGGATTTTTATGTGGAAAACCTATTAGGGGAAAAACCATGGTGGATGGACAATCGACAATATGATCTAAGTATACTCAAAAAGATGTTTACGAAATGGGAATTCACTTACATTCAAGCACACTGACTAGAGCTCACTACTTTATAGAAGTTTGGAATACTTCCAAAATATTTGAACTGAGGAAGATAACATCTACAAATGCTTGATTATAGTTTCGGTTAGGCGCTATAATTGATCTCTTGTCCTTTTGACTAATTTTGCACTTCTGCTATGTTCTGCTTCAACTCGCATCACAAAATCCTTAATGCACAAGTGAAACTATGCATAATCACTCTATTGATCTTCTAATATTCACAAAACACATCAAATCACATCGAACATACATCAAAATGATATAATCAATTACTTATATATATTTTCTACAAGGAATTTAATCGCTTCATGTTGGATTCAACAAAATAAGAAATATTCACAAACTGTTAGCTCAAATCATCCATAATATTCAATGTGCATCCACAAGAGTCAACCACAACATATAAGGACCGAAATCAAAATGCTTGAACACAAAAAAACTTAAACAATAACTCCTCAAATATCGGCGACACACTATATCCACCAAGTCGGCCTTCATATAATGATGAACATAAAATTTTCCAACTGGATCTTCTTACACACAAGTTGATACGAGGCACCAAGATTTATAGATAACATAGATTATGCATCGAACAAACTTCCCTGAGATCTACAACACAAAATAATAACAAAAAAAATGCATATGAATCAAAGAACACAGATCTACCGGATGCTCTGTTCTAGCTTAACAGATAATCATTGATCTTCAATCTGTCAACTGGTATGAGAAAATTACAACGTTTGAATCCACTAGACGACAAGGGTTGTCAGCAATGAAAACACTAGAAAACATGTGCAGTGTCTCTTGCCAACAATTTCCCCCATTGGTAGTGATGGAAACACTTAGTGAAAAATGACTAAGTGTCAGATCAATACCAACATAAATACATTGCCAACCAAAACTCCAAAAGGATCTTCATCCACATCTCAAAACTACAACTCCCCCTTAGATGAATATACATTTTTCACTGCTCTACTCTCCCCCTTTGACATCAATGGAAAAGATAGGGAATCTACATACAAAACTTCAAAAACTTCAAATTTCATATGTACAAACTTGTTTCAACAATTTACACAAACTTGAAAATATCTGGACAATTAGTTTTGCAACAAGTTCAGGCTTGAGTCCCAACACTTCTTAAGGATTTCTAGAATAGTTATGTGTCCACAGAGTAAATAAGATTGCATCTCTTTTGATTCAAGGTTCACCGGATCACGAACCGCCAAAGCATCTTGTGCTTCCTTCAAATCACTCAACATAGTTCCCATCTTTGGACCAATTAAGCCTCTAATTTCACAACCTCTTTCCAAAAATATGTCATTATCATGCTTCAAACTCTTTATCTTGTCAAGTAGAGATATAACTTGACCTTCTTGCTCTCCAACAAAAATATTTAAAGGATCAAAAACATTAGAAATATCAATTAACTCTTTCTCATGATCCTTAACCTTCTTCTCATTTTCCTCAGTAAGTTTAGACAAAGACAAACATGACTTATAAGCCTTTCCACCTTTACATAGAGAACTATGAAAATTATTTACACAGGTAGCTAACAGAGACTTATCTTTAGCTATCATTCCTTTTAGACTATTGAACCTTTTTTCATCAAAATCCTTTTGTACCTTGACCAAATCTGACTTCTCAAGTGACTCAAAATGAGTACTTACCAAATTTATAAGCTTCTTCAACTCACCAGAGGAAGAACTGGATTGTGTTGGACATAGGGAACATTGAGAGGGGGGGGCCTAAATTAGTGTTCAACAATATCAAATAATTAATTCTGATCATAAACTATTTGCAGCACATAAATAGAAATAAAGATGCAAGCACATGAGAAAGATAATCAAAGCACCATAACACCAATATTTTTAGGTGGAAACCCTATTAGGGGAAAAACCACGATGGAGATTAATCCACAATTTATACTCTATTAAAATTATGAATAAAAGAGAATGCACTTGCATTCAGGCACATTTCCTAGAGCTCACTGCTCAAAATAAAGAAGGCTCACTACCTTACAAGAATTTTTTGATTACAACAAAAATTGAACTAAGAGGATAGCATCTAAAAATGCCTAGATTCAGTTCCAATTAAGCACCTAAAAAAGATTCTAGATCTTCTATCCAATTCACACTTCTACTCTGCTTTGCTCTGCTCTACTACACAAAAACCTTTTGCTGCACAAGCAAAAATTTACTCCCAGATCTTCTGATGTACGCCCATACAACTTCTATGCAGTTTTTTGCACACACACACCTTCTCACCACACCATTCACTTACCAAAATTAATTACCGATCTCATATATATATCCACTAACATAAATTTAATCGCTTCAAGTTGGCTTTGAAAAAATATGAAATATTCTCCAATAGTCGGCTCAAATCATGAGAAATCTTTAAGGTGCACCCACAGAATCAACTAAGACATAGCTAGGACCCAAAAAATATATTTTCAAACTTAGAAATAATTAAACAACTACTCCTTATACATCCACGACATGCTACATTCATTGAGTTGACCATAATGAACAAATAAATAGAAAATCATTCTACTGAATCTCTTAACTCATATACCAATTGCTAAAACACAATAAAAATTACCAATAAGGTAACATATATCCACTACACAAAATGATGATCCAGTGAAGCATACAGATCGACTATCTGACCAGATACCCTGTTCTTCCTACTTTCAGTGGGTAACACACTGAATTTTATATTTCTTGTTGGTATAAGTAGATCCTAATCTGCGGATCAAGGTAATGACTTTAGTTGCCATCAATGACAACACTAGAATCCATAAACCATCTTCCCGAGCCATATGCCAACAATCTCCCCATTTGGAATTGATGGCAACACTTAGTGAAAACTAAGTGTCAGAATCAAAACTCAAAATCACAATAAAACATTGCTCCCCTTTAGAATGTTAAAGAATTTTTCACTACTATCCTCCCCTTAGACATCAATGACAAATATATTCTTTACTAAGCTCTTACTCACCTTTTCAAAATTTCAAAATTTGAAGTGCAACTGTTGTAGAAATCAAAAAATTATTTTATACTTCTCTTTTACTTATGGAAGAAATTTCTTCCAAGCATCCACAACAATCTGAATAATGATTAACAAACTTGTTGTGCAGTTTTTGCACACACGCCCCGCTGGAAGTAGGGACCCTTTTTCTCTTTGGTTTTTGTTTTTCTGGCCCTTTCTTTTGAGGTTTTGTCTTACTTGGGAATAGTTCTTGAATGTTTATTTTTATTGCCTAAGTGTTTTCCCAGGATATTCATTGAAAATCTTGAGTTCTGGATGAATTTCGGGCTTTTTCCCTGATTTGGGATTTTTCGCCCTAGTCGGATTTTCCCGGACCCTATTTGGACCCCGATTGGATCTTGTTGTTTGGGAATTTTGGTTCTTCGCAAATTTCCGCGTGGACCAGATTTTCCCAAATTTTGCCCTGTCGTCAACTTCCCGGGCTTCATGACTGTCTTGTCGAGTGCATTAATGGCTTCGTACGCGCTTTGAAGGCTAGATCCTACTTGAATTCTGATATCTTTTGTGCCATTATGTTCATTGTTTGCCATCATTTGGGCTAGGAGGTGCTTCTCTGTGATTAATTGACTTTGTTTTAAGCGTTTGGGCTTGCTTTGTTTGATTTGGCGGTGGTTTTTGTTCTGTCCTCGCTTGTGTTTGTTGTGGACATCCTTGGGCTTCGCGTTTGTTGCTGCTACAACCAATTTATGCTTGATAATGGTATGTGCCTGATTGCTCTGCTTTGATTTGATTTATGAATGGCATGATTGGGTTTGTGGTGGCTTGTTGGCTTTGATTTTCTAGGTGTTTTGTGCTAGGGTTATTCAGTGTTATGTCCTTATTGTCTCCCAGGTGAATTTTGAGCTCGTGTGTCCGTCTGCATTCTAATGCATCTTGCCTAAGAGTAATTCGTAAACCCTAGCGGTGCCTTAACTGTTGAAACAACTAAATTCTGGGATGGCCTGTGTGCTAATGGCAGGTGAATAGGTTTAAACCTAGGGCAAGGCCATGTCTGGTTATTTCACCTTAAAACAGGCCCGAGATACCAAGAAATTCATGAGAGGACCCATCCTTAGCTTGCCCTGGTTTAGTCTTGTCAAAATCCATAGTTGATTTCATGTCCGAGTGAAATCGTGTCTTAGCGTTGCAGTTCGAGACTCTCCATCTCTTTCGAATTCCCTTCCCTATAACCATTTGGGCTTGCTGAGACGTTATATCGATCACCTAGGGCTTCGTCGAAATAGTCTTCCTTTGTTCATGTTGGGTCACCATGATATTTTCATTCTTACACCGACAAGATCTTGTATGCCCCTTAGTCGGCGAAACCTTAGTGTTCACTAGGACCTCACCCTGCGAGCAAATCTTTTACCGATGTGTTTTTTCACCTTCACTTTCGGCAGGACTACCCCTAGTCACCAAGAAGTCTCAGCAGGATCTTTGAGCTCTACCGATATTCACTTTTTGCCAGAACATCTATCCTTTAGTGAGACCTCCTGCCGATCGCCCTATGTTTTGCTGAAGTCTTCCTGTCAGCAAGATAAACCAAGTCGCCAAGTTGTCATAGCAACTCCCAAAGGCCTTGCTGATTCCTATTCTGTCGCTGTAACTTTCACTTTTTCTGAGACCTTCTACCAAGTACCGCAGCTTTCACCGAAGTCTGCCTGTTGGGGAGACATCCCTCTTTTGCCAAGACCTCTCCACGAAACGCTAAGCTCCTACCGATGCCTTCTCTTCGCTGTGACAATCATAGTTCGTCGGGACGTTATGGCGAATCCTTCTATTCTTAGTGATCCCAAACCTTTTCATTGGGACCTTTGTCGAATTCAAACTGAGCCTTAGTCGGCATAGCATTGCCATTTCACTGGGGCCTCCCATCGAAAGCTTGAAGTTATACCGAGGGGTTTGCTTGGGCCCGTCGGTCAGTGAGACATGTAATCTTTGCTGAGACCTTACCCCGACCACCCCTAGCTCATCTCAATTTGAATGTTATGTCCCCTTTTGCTGGGACCTCACACCGAAGCTACAGTGTCTTGGTGAGACCCGCTTTTCTGATGACCTTTCGGCGTGACATCCATCTTTCACTAAGACTTCTCTGTGAGACTCTAAACTTGTGTCAGAGCCCTCACTCCAGATTTTCCTATGATTCAGAACTTTGTGCTACCCATGGATGCTCGCCACGTCTAGATTTCTCCGAACTCCGCTGTCTCCCGGATTGCCCCGAATCCTCATTTGGCTCGTTCTCTGTGGAAATCCGTCCCTCACGATTTTTTCTAAAATTTGGTGAAAAACAAAGGAACATGGAACAATTAGATTCGTTTGTAATTTTTGTTGCATTTGATGATTATTCCATGTCATGTTTCAATCTCTCACATGGTTTACTGGTGAAAGTGATCAAATTTAAGGATTAAGTAGGTGTTTCTTGGTTACCCCATTGTCAAATGTGTTGTAGACTGGAATTTTCCAAAATTTCTCTCTAGCCCAGATTCCGCGGGTGGCCTTGAAACCCGAAATGTGTTGTAGACATTTTATAGGAATTTTAACAACACCTTGTTTATCTGAGATGCGCTCTAATGGTGTTGTGATGGATTAACCTTGCTTTCCTATGATTCTTATTATGTTTTCATGTTGAATACAGGCTGAATCAAGCAAGGTTGCAGCTAGTTCCTCATTGTCTGATGCAGAGAGGATCAAGCTAGACATTAAGAGCAAGGTCCCTCAGAGTAAGATCACTTCTGTCTGGTCAGAAGTTACTGACACCAACGTTGGCCTCTAGGATTATGAAGAATTCAAAGCAAGAACATCAGTTGAGGATCCTACTTTGGTGACTAGGAGAATAAAAGAGTCAGGTTTGGCCCATGTGGTCGGTTTCCCTTCAATAGTGCAATGCTATGAGCTGGTCCTTGAGTGCACCAGGCACTATGA
Source organism: Sequoia sempervirens (assembly GCA_007258455.2). NCBI lineage: Eukaryota > Viridiplantae > Streptophyta > Pinopsida > Cupressales > Cupressaceae > Sequoia > Sequoia sempervirens. The sequence continues at coordinate 44,059,005 of VDFB02000015.1, forward strand.
TTAGGACACACAAAGGATAATTGGTCCTCAAGGAAGGATTATTGCAAATCTCAACCCAATCTCCATTGCTCAGACCTTCAATATGCCCAACAGATCTCATGTGGTAGGATTCACCATTGAAGCAACCCAGGAGTTCTACGATGACCAAACCGTGAAGTCTCAACAACTTATTAACTCCTGGTTGGAGAAGCCTAAGTCCCATTATTCCAAACTACCCAAACAACTATTCAGAGCCAAAATCAAGGAGTATTATGATGCCATCACCTTTCTTAGCAGGATGGTTGGATTAAGGAGTGCTGGTACATTTGAGAGTTGGATGTGCCATGCCATTGTACGGATGGAACAAGAGAAGATTGACTACCATTGGGCAGGGGTCATCAGCCAGGTTATTCACAAGCAATTGTCCAATGTGTTGCAGACAAAGAACTTCACAATGACCTCATACTTGGTCTATGCACTTGCAAGTTTCCATCCTTATAGAGGATTGGATACAAGGGGCACCTTTGGGCAGGATATTATCTATGAAGTTTTCCCTCAGTTGCATTGGGGAGGTTCAAATTATAGGAGAGAAAATGATGCATTCACCATGCATATCACCAAAATGCTTCAGGAAGCAGAGCATGTCAGGATTTCAGATCTGGCCAAGGAGCTCATCAAGAAATATGGGGCTTGGTTTATTCAATTTCCAACCTTCTCTTACATTCAAATTGATGGCTGTCAAAAGGACCCATACAGACTTCCAAGGTACCCCACTGACCACATTATATTACTGGAAGTAACAGGGCAGATTTGTGATTTTGATACAATTGCCAAGAAGGATAAGCATAAGACTAGATTTGGTGGAGAGTTCCCATTAAGGATTGGCACTAGGGAGGTATGTCCTTCTATCGGTTATGCCCAAGCCTCAGAGGAAGAATTGAGTACTCTTGGCCTGTCTCTCCACTCCCAAAGGTCCATATTTGATATCGTAGGGGAGGCTCAAAGGAGAGCCAGTAGAGAATATTGCCATAGGGTGAACTTAGAAGACTATTGGGCCAATTGCAGTGATGAGAATGATGTCCAAAAGAAGAAATTCTCCCGACTTCTAGTTGATGCAGTCCAATTATACAATGTGAGGGCAGTCCCTGATCAGTTGGAGGATGATGGGAACTTGATCTAGGATCATGCCTATGAAGCAGTGAAGGATAGGCCGATCAGTGATGTGGAGTGGCTAGAAGAGGAACAAACAGATTTAAAGCAACTGATAGATCTAGTCCTCAAATTCATGAAGATGTGGCTCAAACACACTTTGTAGGAGTTGGAAATAAAGGTGTGCAATGCACATACAACCTGATGGGAGATTTGGATCCCCATTCTACTTCTGAGGAGTCCACCGAACAAGACCCTAAGGCCAAGGGCAAGTTGGACTCTCCTCTCAAAGTCAAGATTAAGGGTGTTCAAGAAGAAGAAGCCCAGGGAGCAGAAAAATAGAGGAAGCTGAAGGCTAAGAAAAGGACTAGGACTAAGAAGCCTGAGCAGAAAGTGACTGAAAAATAGAGTCCTGAGGTTGATGCTCCTGTGCTCAAGAGAAGAAGAATTATAAAATTATCAGAGAGGGCTAGCTACAAGGTTGCAGGGGAGGTAGCTACCCCACTGGTAATAGATGTTGAAAGCTCAGAGGAGAAGGCTAAAGTGTATGCAAGGAAGTCTAGGACTCCTTCTCCTAAGGGCAGTGTGCCTGGGGCTGACCTATTGCTAGTGTTTTCTCATGAGGAACAACATGATGATGTCCCTCCCACTCATGAGACCCAAAGTGTACCAGGCGAAACAAAGGAGGTTGATGAGGATCTAGATACTGGAGAGGAAGACTTTCATGAAGGGGAACTCCACAAGGCAGAGGCAGAAATTGAAAAGATAATGCAGTCCCCTATGGTTGCACATGAGGACTCTCCGGTCAGAATTGAAATAGTTGAATCTCCTCCAAGGGAGGTAGAAGCATAAATGATCCCATCACCTGAGCGGGAGGAGGGACATGTTGAAGAAGAAGAAAGTAAGGCCGATGAAGCTCCTGATGAATAGAATTTGAATGAGGAAGTACCTAAAGGTCAACAAGATGAATAGAAATAGGATGAGGCACAAGTAGATCTTGCTGTCCCTAAATGGCTTGACAGAGAAATAAGGAGAAAACAGGTGGTTGTGGAGGAGAGTCCACCTAATTGGGATGCATTGCTAGCCAAAATTGGAAAAGATAAAGGTAAGAAAAAGACTAGAGTGATCTCAAGAGTTGAAAGGGATGAGGAACATAATAAGGTTGTTCATGTTGCTACCCCTATCCCAGATAAAAATAGAGACAATGTGGATGGAAGTGATTTCAATATACAAACTTTCAATCTTGGGCCTACATCGATTGAACAGGACATTGAGGATTATGAGGGCTCCAACATAGTCATTGTGGACAGATTGAGAAGGGAAGTAAAAACCAAGCATGAACTAAAGAGAGATAATGAGAATCTCAAGAAGTGCTTGGGGGAATTAATGAGGCCTCTGCAGTCGATCAATCCCTCTTCCTCTGCCACCAATCCTCTGCCTCAAGAGACTATATCTGAGCTTGAAAGGATGAAGGCTTCCACCCTTGCCACTGTGAATTGGTTGAAGGGAGTACAAATTAAGGGAGATGAAGCTATCAAGGAAATTTTATCAGTCGGTAAGGAGGCTGTCATGACCACCGAATGGTTGAAACAGGTAATGGCACAGGATAAAGAGGACACCGACCTCATGCTACAGAAAACTAGGACCCTAATGGAATACACCTGGGACAAGTTGGTCAGTGACGAGATTCTTCCTTCTTCCAGAGCTACCGAGCTATGGGAATGGTTTGAAACATTGCAAATCTGGCAGAAAGTGTTGAGGAAAATTTACAAACAAAGAAAGCACATCGATGACACCCTAGCTGGCATCTATGATGGCTCCATTGCTTTTTTCGAAATTATGACAGGATGAAGGAAAATCGCGCCCAGGTATTTGAATTTTGAGTAGTTGAAAGAGTGGTGGCGTGATGTCTATGCACCACTTGATGATGGGTCTGTCTCCGAGCACCAACTAGATGATGCGGCCACCTACCTCGTAGTTATTGATAAGCATGTGACACACAAAGCAGACTGGGATAGGTTAGTCAAACACTCAAGGGAGGAGATTGCATCCATAGAGAGGTGACTTAGGGTTCTACCGGTACCACCTATGGCCGACTTGGATGCAGCGTTCTTGAGGCTACACAAAGAGTCAGATTGGCGCAAGGACGATGGGGAAAGGAGCTAATGATGGGTGACGACGTGATTTGTGCTTCCCTATTATTTTCCCGCATGTCGACCGGGCTACATCACAGATCCAGGGCCGACCTCGACAGGACACGCATTTATTGCCTATTTGACTTAATTCGATGACCTTCTTGGCGGGGTGGTTGCAAAAAGTTATTGTTGCGAAACCCTTGCCTAACCGGTGGATTTCTCTGGAGCTTCTATTTATTGGGAATTGGGCCTCTTTGTAAAGGGTTAGAAAAAGTCAGAAGAGTTAGATAGTTGGAGATAGTTCAAATTTGTAATCAGAATATAGAAGTAGGGTAAATTAGCAGGTAGTGACCCTCAAGAAAATGTTGTAACAGAAAGCTAAGATTGTTGCTACAGTGAACATTTCGAATGAAAATAGTGACATTGTGATTTGGTGCCATATTTGTGTTCTCTTGTTTTGCATGGTTTTAGCCATTTCATCTTTAAAATTGCTTTGAGTTGGTAAATATCTAGATAGATTCGATTTGATAATGTTTGTGATCCAATACTTAAATGTTGCAGCAATCCTCCAGTCCATACTTTTCGCAACCAACTGACTGTTAGTTTCTTTGCAAAGTTAGCCTGGACTTGATATTCCTTGTGCGTAGTTCAATCATGAATGTTGTTCATTTCAACTGCAATAGGGTTATTTGAATGCATGTTTATGGTTTGAAAATCTTAAGAGCCTTAGAAGATTGCAATATTTTCTATAAGGTAGCAGATTTATCTGGGTCAAGCAGAAATCAGTTTTGAAGGATTGGTCCATTTTGGGTATTGGTTGCTCTCATTGTTAATCTTAGGAGTAATATTAGATTTATAAATCTCTCTGAAACCCTCACTCTTTTGTTATTTCTTTAATTATTGGGTAAAAAAAATTAGGATTTAAGTGTCACCAGTTTGTTAAATCTGACAAAATTGATTCCATAACTTGCTTGTAGTAAGGTCCTATTGTGATTACCAGCAATTTCACATTTATCACTGAGTTGTTTATGCATTGTCAAGACCTGACATGAATACCTTGGGGTTATCTCTTGAGGCTTGCTAATAGAGATTTACCTTTTAAGAGAGATAGGATATTGCATCTTGTCTGTGTTGTTGTTGTGCAGAAATAGCAATCAACAAAACTGTTATTTTCTGAGGTTCGGTTAATGATCTAGATTAGGGATTCTTGAATTCTAATTGCTTCTTCCAACTTTTCTCTTTTCTTCAAAATATCAATTTGTTGCTCCAATCTACATTCAGTTAGATCCTTCACTTTCTAGAAAGTGTCCATGAGAGTGTTTTTGGAAGAGTGAACCTTTGCATGCTCAACATGCAACTCATGAATTCTATTATTTACTGCTCCATCCTAGTCCTAAAACATATTATAATCCTGACCAATTTTGATCAACTCACTCTCAATATATTCTAGCTTGTCCTTGTATTTACCAACCACATGAGGCCACCAAAGACAATAATTGTAGACCGTATTTGTTGAGTCAATGCATTGACTTAACACATTCATTTTATTTTTTAGTTTGGCAAGAGATAGCCTAAACTACTCCTTCAGATGTAAAATTACTTCTTTCTCTTTTCTATCTAAAGGAACAAAGGCCATAACCTTCCTGATGCATGAAATCAATTCTTCTAGAAGAGAATTCTATAAACTGTTGGAAAAAAAAGGACAGAGAATTGAGAGGGGGGGATGAATCAGTTCTCACAAAAACTTAAACTTTTCTAACTTAACTTAATCTCAGATCTATTGAAGAAGAAATCAACCATAAACAATTAACACATCAGAGAGATAGAGAACACGAAGATTTTCTACATGGAAATCTTGTTAGGGGAAAAACCATGGTGGATGTTAGTCCACAAGATTATACCCTATTAAAATTATAATGAGAAATAATAAGAGGAATGCACATGCATTCAAGCACACTGTTTAGAGCTCATTTCTCAATTACAAAAGGGGCTCACTTCCCAACAATATAGAATAGGATTAAAATCTGGAGGGTATGAACTGAGAAAATAGCTTCTATAAAAGCTTGATTACAGTTCCAATTAAACTCATAAAACCTTCTTCACACTTTGCTCAATCTCCTTCACACTCTACTCTGCGATCAAATGATATTTGTGTAGACACCTAAAAATGACCTAGGCCTGCAAGCTTCATTTTTACCACTTTCGTCCTAGCATAATTAATACATTTAATTATGTCCTTGGTCCACATTTGACTATTGATTAAATAATTCATAATTATTGAATTAATTCATTTCCTTTGATTCTTCATGATTATTAAATAAATAAATTTTATTTATTTATTAAATACGTCATTAATTGTCTAAGTCTTCCCTTAATTAAATAAATTTCTTAATTTATTTAATTTCCCTTTCTGCATTTAATTCTTCTGATTATTAAATAAATGAATTACATTTATTTAATATGTCACTAATCGTCTTAATTAAATGAATTGATTAATTTATTTAATTAATTAATCTTATCTAAATTAAATAATTATCTTTAATTATTTAATTGTCAAAATTAATATTCCTCTCATTTTAAATAAATGAAATTATTTAAAATGTCATCACAATCTTAACTGTCAGTCTATTTTGGTAAATAATCTGAAAAAGATTATTTATTTGTCTCATAAAATCCATAATTTGAATTAATTTAATTCAAATTAGTAATTATTCTTCCAAAAATCAAGTAATCGGGTAGATTCTTGATTTTTCAAATCTGATCTTCAACTCAAATCTTATCTTCTTGATTTTTTGAATCTCGCAAATCAGGCAATCTTATCTTCTTGATTTTTCAAAAATCTTTATTTCTTTAATTAATTTCCTCATTTATTCTCCACCGTCAATCTGATTATCTGAGATATTATTCTGACTGTTTGATTAAGGATTTTGCCCTATCCCTAATTAGGGATTCTCAGATTTAATTTGGACCTCTCATTTTAGGTTCTCAGCATCAATTAATCTCGCCCATCCATTCAAATTAACATTTTCTATAAAATTCCATTTTCCTCTCACTTTTCGATTACACACACATGTTGACATTTTACTTAGACATTCTAGGCATTTATTCACTTGCACACTTATTTTCATAGGCAATTTCAATATTCATTATAATCATTTGGTCAAATCTTGGCATTTGTTTAGGCATAGGCATTGTCAATCATAGATTTTTAGACATAGCATAAATCCTTCAAAGCTTGGTGTAGGGCTTAGACATTATTATAGGTTGCTCAATTTGAAATCTGAGGGCAACATCATCCAGCAAGCAAGAAGGTATTACGAAAGGGAATCATGGAAGTCTCGGCGATCAGGTATAATCGTTTGGTATTTTACTTCCTTTGTGTTTCGTAAGATCTTTGGGTTTCATTGTCTTTATTGTTTGTTGCTAACACTCCTAATCAAACCTAAAAATAAATCCCTTGATTACAATTTGTACATACACACATAGGAGCACTCTCAGCATACGAAGCACACACTTTTCCACATACTTCACCAATGAAACAATCGCTCTTATATGTATGCTACATGAGATTTCATCATAGCTTGGGTGGCCAGGAAAATAAAACATATTTGCAATGTCAGCCCAATTTTACAAATAAATTTTTAATGTGAATCCACCAAGGTTGACCACAACATAGTGGAGACCCAAATTAACATCTCCAACACAAAAATACTTTAATTAATTTCACCACAAAGATCCACAACACACTACCACCAACATGTCAGCTAGGAACATGAAAAATAGAACATGTGCAAGAAAATAGCTTCAACCACGAGCTCTCTGATTAATTTGGATGTACCACAAAGATAGAGAATGATCTAGATACATCAGAGAATGTTGAGAAGCAACAAAGAAACATTTGTATCAACTAAGATTAATAGAATCACACAATCTTCATTTAGGAACACTAACAGAGACCACAAAAACACTGTCAGACCATAATACAATCAAAAGTGGACCTCTGAAACTTCTGGTAGATGATCTAGATACACTTAGAAATAAACCCTTTAATCCACACCAGCTAATCTTCAATGTAAAGAACAAGATGCCTTCATGACCTGCACAGTTCCACTGGGAACCTAGAATACTTTCTTTTATAATTTTCTCAATATCCTCAACATATACAACAATTGATACAACAAATGCTAATAGTGTTGACAACAATGACAAACACATATCAAAAACACAACCACATTATACAACAATCTCCTTGTTTGGCATTGATGGAAAAACATGATGTGAAAAATACCATCAACCCAACACACTAACTCTTTTTCTTAATTGTTCTTCTCCCCACAAGGCTCTTCTTAGAAATATTTTTCACAATGCACTTCTTTCCCTTTGACATCAATGGTAAAGGTAACCATGACCTTTCCAAAAACACACTTTGAACCACATATCTACACATCTGACTACTCCCCCTAAGTAGCAGCCACATAAACATCAATCCAAATTAAAATATAGCAATGTCGCTCACGGATTGATGCAGGTAAATGCATCTTTTAGTTCTTATAAAGAGTGGTATTTACCCCTAGCATTCCTTTGAGATACTCAAAAGTATCCTTCGACAATGGCTTAGTAAATATATCTGCAATTTGTTCTTTGGTAGGCACATATTCCAATCTAACTTCTTTCTCATTCACTTTCTCCCTCAAGAAATGAAACTTGATATATATATGTTTAGTCTTAGAATGCAGCACCAGATTCTTTGAGATATTTATTGCACTTGAATTGTCATATTATATGGCAATAGGATCTTCATATACTACCCTTATATTTTTCAACATTTTTTTCATCCATATCACTTGAGTACAATTATTTGCAGCAACAATGTATTTTGCTTTAGCAGTAGATAGAGAAATGGATTTTTTCTTTTTTCTCAACTAGGACACCAACTTATTCCCTAGGAAGAAAGCACTGCCACTAGTACTTTTCCTATCATCTACATCACCAGCCCAATTTGCATCAATATATGCACTCAAAGTGAGATCATCATCCTTTGGATACCAAAGTCCAATGTGAACTATTCTTTTTAGATATCTAAAGATTCTCTTTATAGCAATCACATGAGATTCTTTTGGATTAGCCTAAAATCTAGAAAACATACATAACACATTCATAATGTCTACTCTAGTCTGGGTTAAATAGAGAAATCCACCGATCATTGACCTATATCTAGTTTGATTTTCCTTAGGAGAGTCATCATTCTATGTTAGCTTACATCCAGTCACCATGCGAGTACCAATAGGTTTTGAGTTATCCATTCGAAACTTCTTCAACAGTTCTCTCACATATTTGGACTAAGATATGAAGATCCCCTTGTCTATTGTTGGTGGTTTTTAATGGAGCAACCAGGTTGGTCTCCTATTCTACCCATGGAGTAGCCAACTCCAATCAAGGGCAGCTCGGAGGACCTAGACCAACTAACAAGGGTTTGAAAAACCTCCTACACTTTGGGCTCTGCAAAACCCAGGGGGAGTATCCCTTGAACAAAGTGGATACAATCTCACTATAGGTGATATGCCAAAGTTTATTCAAAGTTGGCAACCTTCGAACAAGCAATGTATATCACACTGAGAACGATAAAAAGAATATAGTGTAACATTAGAACAAAATTGATTAATTGAAAGATTGTTATCTGATTGAGTAGCCAAGCTAGTGAAGATATAAAAACTATCACCAGATCAGTGCCAATATCCTTGGGCAAGGAGTACTGAAAATGTGCAATAGAAGGGGTATTTAACTCTAGAAATCTAAGTCTTTATGAAGTTAACCTTATTAACCCATAAACCAGTGATTGAATCTATCAAACTTCTTATCAGATCCCTTAATAATGAATAGAAAACTCTAGATTGATTAATGCAATTTAACTCATTCCTTAAAAAAGAGCATCAACCAAAACCAGAAAATGAAATGATCCTTGATCATTTAGTTTCATTAAAAATTCATACACACCATTACAAGGAGAGATTTTTAAATTCAATCAGTCATATTCATGATTTCATTTGTATCCAAAGACCTTACATTCAATGAAGTATGCCCTAGATCCCAAATATTGGCAATAATATGATTTTCCTTAAGTGTTCTCGCTTCAAATCGAGCCCTAGCTACCCAACTTGAGATAACTGGTTCCCTTTACAATTTTTTTTAAACTGCCATTGAACCCCTAACCTTTTGGAAAGAAATTACATTTATACAGCCAGGGTCACCATGTCAGCATGAGTCTACATGGACACCAACAGAAACCCTAGCTGACATGGAAGCACATCTTGCAGCTCGGCCACGAACCTCCACGAACCAATTTGAATCATCTTGAAGGCTCCTATTAGGTGGAAGAGGGAGAATGTCACACAATCTAATCGAATTGAGCAGGTACAGGGATGGCCAGCCATGGCAATCAGACTAGGAAGTAACATCAATCATTCCATCCAGGAAATCCGTGGCTGCGACTATCATAGATTCAGAGGCCACAAATGAAGAATTCAGCTGCTCCAACCACTTCTCCATCTCAGATAGTCCGTTGCCCTAATTCTGCAATAAATTCCACCTCTGTCATGCCAACCCGCACCAGCATTCGAGGCTTAGGACCAAATTGGGGTCACCATGTTGATCCCAAGTGAGATCCTCATTTTCATTCTCGAGCCCAAGTAGGTGACCAACCTCATTGAATACATTCCTGAAATTGATCCACATTGGTCACCTCCCCAGCTGACCAGTCAGCTAGACATCATAGCGAGAATCTATTTGTTTGATCGAGCAGTCAAGTTAGCGAGACGGAGTGCACATTGGCATGAGATTTCAGCTTAGAATAACGCCCCATTGGTGAGAGAAAGCTCACTTGACAAGAGGTCATGGCGACACTCGAACAGACACACTATCGGCAAGAGAAGATGGAAATGGGAAGACATCAAGGCGATAGCAAGCAAAGGGCACAAAGTCACGCTGAGGAGCCCATAATACCGGCAAGACATCATCAAGTCAGGGAGACATCTGGCCGAAGTTCGCGCATTACACCAAGTGCTCAACATAGTCGGCAAGAGATGGTCAGGTCAGGGAGACATCACGACGAAGTCCCTACGATGGAGGAAAGTCTCACCGAAGTGAAAGGGGCTGCCACAGTTGGGAAGATAAGCTGGAGTCAGGGAGATATCTCCCTGACACAACGAACATAGGCCGGTAGGAGAGACCTCAGGGAGACATCACATAGACTGTCCTGTGTTTTTCCAAAACATCCCGAGCTCAAAATAGATCGCCAAGACATTAATGATCTCACACTTACTGAAACCTTTTTTCCTTTTGTTCATTGCTATAACAATTAGATATCGGGAAGACCTCTTGCAGAGCACACCATGTCTTTCTGAAAGTCTTCATTCACTTGTGTGTCGCTGAGACAATCAAAACCTATGCCGATGAAGACCCTTTATGTTCCACCGGCAAGACCGAAGGTCACTCGCCGAGACCTCTCAAATTCGGCAAGACATTACATTGATATCCACAACTCACACTGAGAGACTTCCATATGCTCTTGTCGGTGAGACCAAGAGGAGTTTACCGAGATGTTACACTGAAAGCTCCAAGTTTGGCCGAAGTGAATCCCATATGTTATGTTAGCGAGACAAAGACACTTCGCCGAGACCTATTCTGAAAACCCAAACTCTTGCTGATACGCTTCCATCCACCATCAGTTGGTGTGACCTTGCAAATTCTTTGTGACTTCACACCGATGGCAATACACTTTTCCAAAATGCTCATTCTAAAGCGAGTCGGTGTGACACTTCAATTTCAATAAGTCCTTATGCCGACTGTATACCATAAGCCGATAGAGAATACTTTTGTCACCGAAATACAATAGAAGTCTTGCCGACTGTAGCCTGAATGATAAATTCAATCCCCAAGACTTCTGAAATGTCTTGCCGATAGGCAACTCAGACATTTCAAATTGGATTGGGAAGACTCTTCAAACAACCAAAACCTATGCAAGGAGAACCATTCTAAGACAAATCAATAATGAGAAGATACTGAAAAGGATTTTGACATCAAGGACAAACCCTTGGCATGCTGATCTCAACCCTGATGGGAGCCCATTTGTCCCACATGCAGAATGAAAGGGAAAAAACCCCAAACCAAGGACTCACCAGAGAGATCAAAGAGCACATAACCAGAGAATGAAAGGCAACCTGAAAAAGGGAGTAACATAGGCTCCAGTTGGGGGTTTTATGCCCCTGGTGGGCATAGCAAGAATCAAGGTCACTAGGAGAGCAGACCAAATAGAAAAGACCAAAACCAACCAGGAACTGGCCCGGACAGAAACAAGAAAATGAAACGGAAAGCAAACCCTAAGCTACTATTCATGGAAAAGAGATACCGCAAGAGAAGTACAACTTCAAGAACTGTCCATGAATTGGTAGTTCAAGAATCTTGCCTATCATAGTTTGGAGAAAATATGAATCTTCTCCCCATTTATCATTGATCATGAATGGGCCTAACCAAATAGCATCAAACTTCCCATGCTTCCCTTTGTCTTCTAATCTGGCATTCCACAATAAGACTAAATCTCCCTTCTCAAAGTTCCTTGCTGATGTCCTTTTATCATACAGGTTCTTTACTTGCATTTGCAATTTGGCATTTCTCCTCTGAGCCTCCCTCCTGGCTTCATCTAGCTCTATGAGAGCCTCTACTCTCAATTTCATCTCGTTGTCAACTTCATTGTCATATACTTGAATGAACTTGTACATCTCCATGAGGTTATTTTGGGGCAACCTTGCATTTATGCCATAGACCAGGTCAAATGGGGCACAACCGATTGCCTTCTTCATAGTCACCCTGTCTACCCAGATAGCCAATTTCAACTTAGAATCCCAGGCTCTCTTATTTTGATCCAAGATTCTCTTGATAATCCTTATCAGGCTCTTATTACTTGATTCAGCTTGTCCATTTCCTTGTGGGTGATATGGTGATGAATAGGAAATTTGGATACCATATTTTTCACAAAATTCAGTATATTCTTCAGACCTGAAACACATAGCATTGTCTGATACAATTCTTTCTGTGCATCCAAACCTTGTCAGTATATTGTTTATCAGGAAATCAATCACCACCTTGCTAGTTGCATTCTTTGTTGGGATTCCTTCCACCCACTTAGTAAAATAATCAGTGGCTACTAATATCCAAGAGTGGCCTCCACTAGATTTGCATGTTATTTCCCCTATAAAATCAATGCCCCAAATCTGAAATGGAGATTGCACAATAACTAGTCTGAGGGGAAGGTTACTAGAAAATTTTAACTTACCAGAAAAACGCTGACAAGCATCACATGTCCTCACAAACTGATGTGCATCTTTAAATATAGTAGTCCACCAAAAACCGGCCCTGATCACCTTGTGTGTAGTTGTCTTGGCCATGTAATGTCTACCACAGACTCCACCATGCATCTCCCTTAGAAGTTCTAATGCCTAATTCTGATCAACGCATTTCAGCATGACTCCTTCTCTATTTCTCCACCACAAATTTCCTTGTATGATAACATATATGATAGCGTGTAACTTTCTAATTTTCGTTCAGGTCATCAGGGCACTTCATCCTCTGCAGATAATAGATCACATCCTTGTACCAATCAGAGTGATCCATATCACATTTGTGTGATATGTTTTCCTCTTCTAATGAGTTTATCTGATTGGCTTCCAAATTGGCTTGGGCCATAAGCTTGGCCAATCCCTGTCCTCTCACCAATTTAGTAATTAGGACCTCAATGTTAAATTCTTGGATCTTGTTGATCCATCTACATCTTCTTCCTGACACCTCCTACTGTGTGAAAATGTCCTTGACAGCTACACTGGGTACATATGCAACTATGACAACTCCCATTAAATAAGGCATGAAAGCTTTGACTGTTTTTACCAATGCATATGCCTGTTTTTCATTTATGTCATATTTCAATTCTGCAGCTTGTAAAGACTTACTGAAGAAGGCTATTGGCTACTCGAAACCATTATCATTCTTCTATAACAACACCCCTACTATAGTGTGAAAAGAAGCAAAGGTGAACAACTAGAAAGGCTTTGAATAGTCGGGTGTCTTCAACACAAGAGCATCTTTTATTCCTTCTTTAATGTCTTGAAAAGCCTTTAAGGGCTCTTCTGACAAGACTATCCTCTCATTCTTCTTCAATATTTTGGAGATAGGTCTGCTGATTTCTGCAAAGTTAGTGACAAACCTTCTCAAGAAGTTTATTTGACCAAAGAAAGATTGTACTCCCTTGACATTCTTTGGTGGTTGGATCTTATCAATGGCTACTATCCTTTCTGGATCAATTTTGATGCCATATTTTGAGACAATGTGCCCCAGTAACTTGCCCTCCTTAACCCAAAAGGAACATTTCTTAGGATTAAGGGAAATACCATATTCCAATTCCATGACAAAGATTTTCTCTAAGTGAGAGAAATGGTCCTCTTCTTTCTTGCTGTGAGCAGTCAAGTCATCTTGGTAAACAACAAGGAATAGGTCTAAAAACTCAGCAAAGGCCACATCCATGGCTCTTTGAAAAGTGGCACCAACATTAATTAGGCCAAAAGTAATTCTCACATAGACATAAGTTCCCTAGGGTGTGGTGAACGTTGTCTTGTACTACTCTGATTCTTTCACCATGACTTGGTTGTAACCAGAGAATCCATCCATCATGGACATCAATTCACATCCAGTCACTTTCTGCAACATAGCCTCCATGTTTGGGAGTGGATAGTTGTCTTTCAATGATGCAATATTTAAATTTCTGAAGTCTGCACACAACCTAAGATCACCATTCTTTTTTCTTACATTAACCAGGTTTGACACCCATGATGAGTTCCTTATAGGCTTAATAATCCTTGCATCACTCAATTTTGTTAGTTCTTCTCGCATCTTGGATTTCAAGGTTGGATTGATAGGCCTTTGCTTCTGCCTGAATGGTCTCACATCAGGCTTCAGGGGAATTTCATGCTGGAAAAAATCTTCCCTATAAGCCTTCAAGTCATCATAAGACCAGGAAAACACATGCCTATATTTCCTCAATAGGGTAATCAACATCTTCCTTACATGAGGCTTCATCTTCTTGCCTATGTATACCTTTTTTGGTGCACTATTAGTCCCTAGATTAATTTCTTCTAGGTCTTCCTTATGGGTAGCTGCTTGTTTTGTGTTGGACTTATCTGGTCCTTCAAGGATTCTCTCCAATGCTACTAGCCCTTTTGGGATTTTGTTGCTCTTCAGTTGAATTAACTCATTCCAAAACAAGGTCTCTCTACCATTTTCTTCTACCACATATGAGCCAAAATCAATCTCCTGATGCTCATATTGGTCAACACAGTGCATGAATTGAAAGATATCATTGTTATCTTGGAACACCTGCCAATTGCAGAAATTATCAGGCACTACAGGCCTAGTTTGTATCTCAATACCAGAGATGCCATTGAAGGTCACTTCATCCAATTTTATAGCTATATTGGCCAACAAGTCAGCCTTGGCATTTTTCCCTCTTTCTATCCAATCTATTCCAAATGCATCAAGTGCCTCAATTGTATCCCACACTTCATTCCTATATTGCCTCAAGCATGTATCTTTAGTGACAAATCTAGATCTGACTTGAGAAAAAATTAGCTCTGAGTCACCAAATACCCTTAACAGTTTTATCCCATGCTTAGAGGCAATTTTTAGGCCAAGTAGCAAAGCCTCATACTCAGCCACATTGTTTGTACATGCAAATTGGAGTAGAAAGGAGTATTTAAAAGTCTTACCTTGTGGTGATACTAGCAAGACACCAGCACCTGAGCCATCCTTGGAGCAAGCTCCATCAAAGTACATGGTACAAATTGATTCCTCTGAAGTAGTGTGCATGATCTCTTTGACTATTGGCACTGACTTGGTCTTTCCATCTTCTTGTTCTACCTCCTCAACTTGAAAGGTATCCATATCAGTATCAACAAAGTTGATAAGTGGAGGTTCTTCTATTTTACTAGCAAATTCAATCATATGCTTGCACCTTGAATCCTAGGAAATCTTAACATCCTTCTGATCAATGGAAAAGGTAGCAAAGGATAAGTCACATTGTATACTTCCTCCCATAGAAGCACACCATTTCCTTGACAACAACATTCTATATGCTAGAGGGATGTCAGCTACTATGAAACTCATGGTAATTTCCTTCTCAGGGCAAGCTGCCAGTCTATATGATACTTCATTTATGATTCCAATCACAGGGATCTCCCTTGAGTCCATAGCATAGCATTTTCCATAAGTGCTATCCACCTTCAAGCCCATTTCCTCCATGATTTTAACAGGCATCACATTATTTGAGGCACCTGAATCAATCATACAATTTCTGAGCAAGTTTCCATTGATAATTAGGCTCAAAAAGAAGGGGTTGACTAGATCAGGGTTAGCAGTGATTGTAGTTCCTAGATAGACTTCAGGATTCTCATCTGCGTTCAGTCAAGCTGCATCATCCTTCACCTGGCCTGCACTTGTTTTAGGTATTTGAGCTTCCATTTTGGGTTGATTGTTCCCATCAATGCTATTGATGACTGCCAATGTTTTATGCTTATGGTCATCAATCCTCATCATCTCAAGAAGTGGGACTGTGACCCTTATTTGAGATATGACCTGAAACATGTCAACTGGTGTATAACTTGGAATGTATGGGAATATAACTTCATGAGAAGTCAGTGCATCTGTTTTCTTACCATCACTTTGATTTGCAGGCCTCAATTCTTTCATCCTTGTATCTGATGAAGTAGCTTCACTGGTTATCTTAGCTTTGTCATTCTTTTTAGCCCAAATTCTTGGCTCTTTGACTTCCTTAGCTTTGGTACTAGTTTTTGTGTTTTCAGCTCTAGTCCCTTTAGGATCAGTATCACCTTCTTTGATGAATATTCCCCCTTGGTGACCTGGATTAGCCTTTACCACCCTATTTCTGAGGTGAATATAATTTCTAGCCTGAGCTCTGGTGGCCAATGCAACTGCATACCTTTCTATCTCTTCATTAGAAGGTCTCCTCAAACAAATGCCACAGGTTTCAAGGTTGTAAGTAGTAAATTGATCATCTCCTTCTCCATCAGAAAATACTTGTTGCCGATGAAGAAGACCTTCTTGTCTTTGCAGATCTGTCTCATTTGTATCAGCACCATAGTTAGAGGAATATTCCTCATACTCCAAATCTGACTTGGTCATGAACACATTCGAAGTCTCATTAGGGTTTCCAGGATAATCACCTTCCTCATAACTGCCTTGGCCACAACAGCACACTGATGTGAGGAGTGTGGCATTTCACATGAATCACACCATGGTAGATTATCTGCCATGTTTGAGGTATTCTTCTATAGCGGATCAGGCACTCCATGGAAGTTCCTCTGATTATTTTGGATAGGCCTTCCATTATTCCAGATAGTGTGATATGGATAGTCTTGCAACCTTGGGGGCCTCTCATTCCTCTGAAATTGAGCCTTTTCAGCCTTTGCTTATTTTTGTAACAAACTCAAAACTTGATCCCACGCTGTTTCTGGTGCTGCATCTTTGACCCCTTTCTTATTTGAAGGCTTAGAAGCTTTGGTAAGCCTAGCATCATCTCTCCTACCCATCTTACCAGATGCTCTTCTATTATTTTCAATTTTTATAGCCATCTTGTAAGCCTCTTGCAGAGATTGTGGATCTTTATCTCTGAGCAAGTAGCACATCTTGGTGTCATATACATTACAGTAAGTCACCAAACATTCTCTTTCATTTTCTCGAACGAAACCAGGGACCTTAGCCATTGCTTTCTTGAATCTTGCATTAAATTCAATAGACATTTAATTTTGTCCCTTTGTGATGTTATTAAAATCATGCAGCCTGAACCTTGGATCAGTCTGGTCTCCATATTGTTCTTTAAAATTTTTGAAGGAGTTCTTAGAGTCAATGCTTAAATTAGGCAGACTTCTGTACCAGTCTCTTGCATCTTCTGTAAGAGACTGCATAAAGTACTTCATGGCTACATCCTCCTCCCATAACTCAAAGTCCTCCAAAAAAATTTGAAAAGCCTTAAGATGATCCTCACCACTGATAGCATTATTGCCTACAAACTTTGGCACATGTTTCCTAGCATTATCAAGTACAAGGTTCTGGTAACCAGGGATATCATCAAAACATAACTGTCTGTATCTGTCAGTATGAGTCACTCTTCTTCCCACAGGTCTTCTTTCTTCACCTTGGGTATCAGTGTCTCTCTGTCTTTCATCTTCATGACCTGATTGTCGACCTTGAGGATCTTGTAGATCAACAAAATGGACAGCTTTTTCATGACCTCTAGGGGGTGGAAGGGAGCTAGAAGGATTATCTTTGGGTGAGCTTCTATCACCATTATTAGGGTTTGAAGAAACAGATCGACCACATGTGTTCTGAGCATCAGGGACAGGATCCTTCAAAGTAGATTCTAGGAAACTAAGCTTCCTTTTCATCTCTTTGTTTGCTACAAGTAATTCCATCTCCCTTGTCTTTCTCTCCAACTCCTCATTTTCTCTCGTTAGCTTATCAAAAAGTGAGGCAGTGCTATTTTGATCTGTGTTCTTCTCAGCACCTCCTTCATTTATCCTTACTCCTTCATTTCCTCTCTTTTCCTACATAGGACGCTTACCTTTGTCCACATTTTGAGGCTGTTTACTGGTATTCCTAGGAGGAGGAACAACATGTTCCTCAATTCTATCACTTTGAGGTTTACTTCTGATCTTATTAACTAGGGGGTCAGAGAGGATCCTCCCTGAAGTTTTTGGCAATACCAAGGTATCCTCCTCATTTTGTTGGGCTGCCAATCTATCCATGGCTTCCATTTCTTTTCACCTTCTACGCAGCTCATCCCTCTTATCCATAGCATCTCTTATCTTTTTCTCTTTTGCTGCTTCTCTCTGTTTCCTACTCTCATTTAGTGCAGCAATTTGCTGACTAAGTCTTTGTATATCATCAGAGATCTCATCCTCATTAGGTAATGTAGACTCTCTATCAGAAGTTGTACTAGTAGTTTGGTATAGATGCGGGTTGTGGGAATAGTCATCCCCAGTGGATGAATCATTTGGGACAAAGGTAGCCCTAAGAGGTGTGGGAGTGGGGCATTCTATGGTCCTAGCATGCCGGGTATTCCTATTATTCCTTTGGAATCTACCCCTTCCCCTTTGTTGTATGGCATTTTGGCCATGATCTGATGAATATTCATTTACAATATTTTTCATATGCACTTCCCCTCTCTCATTGAATACATTATCATCTAAATCCACCAAATCTTTTTCACTTTGTGAACCGAAATGAGAAGAAACTTGATGTTCAGGGGTGGGATGCAGTGTAGACATACCTTTTTGTGTTGGTTTTGCCTTCACCCATTTGCCTTTCTTTCTAGGCAACTCTTCTTCTTCCAGCTCCTGCTCTAGATGGTTTCTGTAATAACCTCGTGTTCTCCTCATTTGAACTGGGATTCCTTCAGCCTTCTTGACTCTCTTTGAATTTCTTCTCCGAACTTCTTCTATATCTTTAAATATTGGTTTGCACTGGTACAAAGACTTCAGAGTCACCACCCAAGCTTCTTGGAACAAATTATTAAACAACACAACTTTAAGAGCTTGGTAACTATAACTTGACAAGAATAAGACTAGGAATCACTTAGGAATATAAACACAAAGGCAAGGACAAAAGCTATTGTTGATCAATGTTCTCAAATGACTGACTCTATGAACAAACTGTGGGATAAAACACCTTGGAGATTCTATTCAATATGAAACATAGGTCCCCAACGGAGTCGCCATCTTGTTGGTGGTTTTTAATGGAGCAACCAGGTTGGTCTCCTATTCTACCTATGGAGTAGCCAACTCCAATCAAGGGCAGCGCAAAGGACCTAGACCAACTGACAAGGGTTTGAAACACCTCCTACACTTCGAGCTCTGCAAAACCCAGGGGGAGTATCCCTTGAAAAATGCAGATACAATCTCACTATAGGTGATATGCTAGAGTTTATTCAAAGATGGCAACCTTCGAACAAGCAATGTATATCACACTGAGAATGATAAAATAGATATAGTGTAACATTAGAATAGAATTGATTAATTGAAAGATTGTTATCTGATTGAGTAACTAGGCTAGTGAAGATATAAAAACAATCACCAGATCAGTGCCAATATCCTTGGGCAAGGAGTACTGAAAATGTGCAACAGAAGGGGTATTTAACTCTGGAAATATAAGTCCTTATGAAGTTAACCTTATTAACCCATAAACCAGTGATTGAATCTATCAAACTTCTTATCCAATCCCTTAATAATGCATAGAAAACTCTAGATTGATTAATGCAATTTAACTCATTCCTTAAACAAGAGCATCAACTAGAACCAGAAAATGAAATGATCCTTGATCATTTAGTTTCATTAAAAATTCATACACACCATTACAAGGAGAGATTTTTAAATTCAATCAGTCATATTCATGATTTCATTTGTATCCAAAGACCTTACATTCAATGAAGTATGCCCTAGATCCCAAAGATTGGCAATAATTTGATTTTCCTTAAGTGTTCTTGCTTCAAATCAAGCCCTAACTACCCAACCCGAGATAACTGGTTCCCTTTACAATTTTTTTTAAACTGCCATTGAACCCCTAACCTTTTGGAAAGAAATTACATTTATACAACCAGGGTCACCATGTCAGCATGAGTCTATGTGGAAACCAATAGAAACCCTAGCTAACATGGAAGCACATCTTGCAGCTCGGCCACGAACCTCCACCAACCAATCTAAATCATCTTGAAGGCTCCTGTCAGGTGGAATAGGGAGAATGTCACACAATCTGGTTTAATCGAGCAGGTACAGGGATGGCTAACCATGGAAATCAGACTAGGAAGTAACATCAATCATGCCATCTAGGAAATCTGCGGGTGCGACCATCACAGATCCAGAGGCCACAAATGAAGAATTCAACCGCTCCAACCACTTCTCCATCTCAGACAGTCCGTTGCCCTAATTCTGCAATAAATTCCACCTCTATCGGCACCAGCATTCGAGGCTCAGGACCAAATCAGGGTCACCATGTTGATCCCAAGTGAGATCCTCATTGTCATTCTCGAGCCAAAGTAGGTGACCAACCACACTGAATACATTCCTAAAATTGATCCACATCGGTCACCTCCCCAGCTGACCAGTCGGCCAGACATCATAGCGAGAATCTATGTGTTTGATCGAGCAATCAAGTCGGGGAGATCGGGTGCACATCGGCGTGAGATTTCAACTTAGAATAATGCCCCATTGGTGAGAGAAAGCTCACTTGACAAGAGGTCATGGCGACACTCGAACAGACACACTATCGGCAAGAGAAGATGGACACTGGAAGACATCAAGGCGACAGGGAGAAAAGGGCACAAAGTCACGCCGAGGAGCCCATTGTACCGGCAAGACATCATCAAGTTAGGGAGACATCTTTTCGAAGTCCGTGCATTACACTGAGTGGTCAACACAGTCAGCGAGAGATGGTCGGGTCGGGGAGACATCACGACAAAGTCCCTATGATGGAGGAAAGTCTCACCGAAGTTAAAGGGGTCACCACAGTCAGGAAGATAAGCTAGAATCGGGGAGCTATCTCCCCGACACAATGAACACAGGCCGGTAGGAGAGACCACGGGGAGACATCACATAGACTGTCCTATTTTTTACCGAAACATCTCGAGCTCAGAATATATTGCCAAGACATTAATGATCTCACACCGACTGAAACCTTTTTTCCTTTTGTGCATCGCTATAACAATTAGATATCGGGAAGACCTCCTGCAAAGCACACCATGTCTTTCCGAATGTCTTCATTCACTTGTGTGTCACTGAGACAATCAAAACCTATGCCAACGAAGACCCTTTATGTTCCACTGGCGAGACTGAAGGTCGCTCGCCGAGACCTCTCGAATTCGGCAAGACGTTACATCGATAGCCACAACTCACGCCGAGAGACTTCCATATGCTCTTGTTGGTGAGACCAAGAGGAGTTCACCGAGATGTTACATTGAAATCTCCAAGTTTGGCCGAAGTGAATCCCATATGTTATGTCAGTGAGACAAAGACACTTCGCCGAGACCTATTCCAAAAACCCAGACTCTTGCCAATACGCTTCCATCCACCATCGGTCGGTGTGACCTTGCAAATTCGCTATGACTTCACACCGATGGCAATACACTTTGCCGAAATGCTCATTCTAAAGCGAGTCTGTGTGACACTTCAATTTCGATAAGACCTTATGCCGACTGTATACCATAAGCCGATAGAGAATACTTTATGTCGCTGAAATACAATAGAAGTCTTGCCGATTGCAGCCTGAAGGATAAATTCAATTGCCAATACTTCTGAAATGTCTTGCCTGATAGGCAACTCAGACATTTCAAATTGGATTGGGAAGACTCTTCAAACAACCAAAACTTGTGATGTGTAAGGAGAACCATTTTGAGACAGATCAACAATGAGAACATACTGAAAAGGATTTTGACATCAAGGAAAAAGCATATGATCACAACTGAGATCGAAGAAACCCTTGGCACGCTAAGCTCAACCCTGATGGGAGCCCATTTGTCCCACATGTAGAATGAAAGGGAAAAAACCCCAAACTAGGGACTCACCAGAGAGATCAAAGAGCGCATAACCAGAGAATGAAAGGAAACTTGAAAAAGGGACTAACATATATCTAAGTAACTTGCAATCCCAGAAAGAACTTCATCTCTCCAATCATAGTCATCTCAAATTCATCCTTCATCTCATCAGCAAACTTTATACATAGATTGTCATCTCCTCCAAAAATGATTTCATCAACAAAAAAATTCTATAATTAACTCCTTATCATGATATAATTTGAAGTATAAGTTGCTATCAGTAGTACCTTTAGTCAATCCAAGCTTTAGTAAATATTTTTCCAATCTAGCATACCAGGCTCTGGGGGCTTGCTTAAGTCCATATAGAGCTTTATTTAATCGATAAACCATATCTTCCTTGTCATTTAGCTGAAATCCATCTAGTTGTTCAATGTATACTTCTTCTTCTAGTTCTCCATTCAAAAATGTTGACTTCACATCCATTTTATAGACTTTATAGTTTTTGTATGTATCATAAGCAATAAATAACCTTACAGCCTCAATTCTAGCAACAAGGGCAAAGGTTTCTTCAAAATCAATACCTTCCATTTGAGAATACCCTTTACATACCAGTCTTGCTTTATTTCAGACCACTTCACCTTTTCCATTTAGCTTGTTCCTAAAAACCCATTTGGTACCAATAACATTTTTTTCTTTAGGCCTGGGAACAAGTATCCATGTGTCAACTCCTCCTTCATAGCTTCCAACTAGTGTTCATCTTGACAGGCTTTAGTGACACTTTTAGGTTCAATCTTAGAAATCAGACAATATTTTTCTACAATATTTCTTCTAGTTTGCACTCCTTTATTCTTGTCTCCTATGATTTGACTTTTAAAATGGTTTAGCTTTACATACCTTGGAGTTTTGGGACATTCTTGAACTCCTGATTCTTCTAATCTCTCTTCTACACTTGCACTTTTCTATGTTCCTGACTAAATTGATTTATCAGAACAAATTGAGGTTGCTTTACTGGAACATATGGAATAATCTAAAGTAGATTCCGTGTCTGAGAATTCTTCCCTTTGCTAGTATTGTCTTCATCAGAATCATAACCACAATATCTGGATGATATGACAGAGTCCTCATCAACTCTGACATTTTTACTTTCAACCATGTTTCTTAGTATTTTGTTATAGCACATGTAGGACTTGCTTTTAGTGGAGTAACCTAGGAAAATCCCTTCATCGCTTCTTGCATCAAACTTTCATATATCATCATCTCTCTTGATATAACACTTGCTTCCAAAGATCTTGAAATATTTAATAATAGGCTTGTAACCAAACCATAACTCAAAAGGGGTCTTACCAGATTTACCATTAACATTTACCTAGTTCAAGGTATACATAGCAGTAATTACCACTTCACTCCAGTACATCTGGGACACATTTCCTTCCATCATCATTGTTCTGGAAAAATCCAGAATTGTTCTATTCTTTCTCTCTGCAACTCCATTCTGTTGAGGGGTTCAGGGAGCAGATAACTTTCTTTTAATTTCATGCTCTCCACAAAAATATTTGAACTCCCTGTAGGTGAAATCACCACCTCTGTCAGATCTCAAGCACTTGATTTTTAGACCTTTCTCATTTTTTGCCATAGCCTTAAAAATTTTGAACTTTTCCAATGCTTCACATTTTTCTCTCAAGAAAGAAACCCATATCATTCTAGAGTAATCATAAATAATCAACATAAAGTAAATTTCTCCATGAATACTTCTGGCTCTAGAGAGACCACAAAGGTTGGTATGTAGCAGCTCCAGTAAATTATTTGAATGAAGTTGTTTTCTCTAGAAAGAGACTCTAGTTTGTTTACCCATCTAACATTCCTTGTAGATTGTGTTAGCAGGCTTCACTAACTTAGGTAGATCTCTTACTTATTGAGTGGAACTTATCTTGATAATGTTGTCAAAATTTGCATGATACAGCCTCCTATGCCACAACCAGATTTCATCTACTTGAGAAATTAAACAACTCCCACTAGGAGTAGTTAGGTAAAATATATTACCTTTTGTCTGTTTGCCTATAGCAATCATATTCCCTAAACTTCCATTTATCTTGCATCTTCCATTTTTGAATTGAAGGTCGTAGCCCTTGTCCACCATCTGTCCAAAACTCAACAAGTTATGCTTCAAGCCTTCAACATAAAGAACATCATTAGTGTTATCCTTACCACCAAGAAAAATAGATCCTCTACCATGAATCACACCAACATTGTTATCTCCAAATCTTACAACCCCACCATCATACTTCTCTAGACTTAAATTTTTTTTTTTATCACCAGTCATATGATGTGAGCATCCACTATCAATGACCCACTCATATTTTTCTTCAACTCAAGCTGCAAGATCCTTTTCATCTTTAGCAGATTTAGTAGCCATAGGATTATCTTCAATAGTAGCAATGAAAACCCATTCATCTTCATTTCCATTATCTTTATCAGACTTATCATCAGTCACTGCTTCTTCAGCAAAGTAACATCTCTTTTGGAATCTAGACTTTTTAGGCTTAGATATAGGAACTCTTTTAGGACACCTTGATGCAAAATGACCTATTTTACTGCAAGAGAAACATTTAATAGGCAATACATCTTCATACTTACCTTTTCCTCTACCTTCTTGTTTTGCAATCAATGCTTCCAATTCTTCTACTTCTCTTTCCTTATCTTCAAGATGTTTCAATTCTTCATCATACTTAGATATCTTTCTAGAACACTCTCTTGGACTATATATTTTCATGTTACTTTTGGATATAGTAGCCTTGAATATAGATTCAGTCTTCGGTGTAGATTCACCAAGTTCACTTATTTCAAAAGCAGCAAGCTTGCCAACTAGCAATTCTCTTGTTATCTTTGTTACTGATATGATCTCTTCAATAGCATGAGCTTTCACTTTGTAGGAGGGAGGAAAGGATCTGAGCATCTTAGCCACAATTTGATCCTCATCCATAGAACCACCAACACATCTAATAGCCATCACTATCTCATCTACTCTCTGCATAAAAGAAGTGATATTTTCATCTTCACCCATCTTCAAATTCTCATACTTTCCTTTCAAGCTCTATAGCTTAGTCATCTTCACCTGAGCATCTCCTTCATACAAATTTTCAAGCTTCATCTAGATCTCATGAGCTATCTAAAATCCTATCACATTAGCCATCTCTGAATCTGTCAGAGCACTCACTAGGGCTTCAATAGCCCTAATAATATTCTTAGCATCTTTGATCTCATCAGTAGTGGAGGGATCATTCTGAGGAATAGCATATGGATCTTTTGTAATCTTCCAAAAAGCTTCACCAATACATCTTAGATGACATTGCATCCTAACTTTCCATAGGGAGTAGTTAGTTCCATCAAATCTTAGAATTTCCTTGAATGTTTCCATTTTGGATCACCTCCAGTTTTTAGACTTCTTTAGAGGAATCTTCTCTAATACCAATTGTTGGAAAAACAAGGATAGACAATTGAGAAGGGGGGGTGAATCAGTTGTCACATAAACTTAAAATTTTCTAACTTAACTTAACTTAATCTTAGATATGGTGAACAAGCAATCAACGATAAACAATTAACACATCAGAGAGACAAAGAACACCAAGATTTTTTACATGGAAACCCTGTTAAAGGGAAAACCATGGTGGATGTTAGTCCAAAATATTATAACCTATTAAAAGTATAATGAGAAATAATAAGGGGAATGCACATGCATTCAAGCACACTACCTAGAG
This sequence comes from Sequoia sempervirens, assembly GCA_007258455.2. Taxonomy (NCBI): domain Eukaryota; kingdom Viridiplantae; phylum Streptophyta; class Pinopsida; order Cupressales; family Cupressaceae; genus Sequoia; species Sequoia sempervirens. Next base: position 44,084,663 of record VDFB02000015.1, read on the forward strand.
ATCACTGCTCAAATACAAAAGGGGCTCACTTCCCAATAATATAGAATAGGATTAAAATCTGAAGGGTATGAACTGAGAAAATAGCTTTTGCACAAGCCTAATTACAGTTCCAATTAAGCTCAGAAAACCTTCTTCACACTTCGCTCAATCTCCTTCACACTCTACTCTGCTATTGAATGATATTTGCACATACACACATAGGAGCACTCTCAGCATATGAAGCACACACTTTTCCACACAATTCACCGATGAAAAAATCACTCTTATATATATGCTACATGAGATTTCATCACAACTTGGTTGGCTAGGAAAATAAAACATATTTGCAATGTCGTCCCAATTTTACAAATAAATTTTTAATGCGAATCTGCCAAGGTTAGCCACAAGATAGTGGAGACCCAAATTAACATCTCCAACATAAAAATACTTTAATTAATTTCACCACGAAGATCCACAAAATGCTACCACCAACATGACATCCAGGAACATGAAAAACCAAACATGTGCAAGAAAATATCTTCAACCAGAAGCTCTCTGATTAATGTGGATGTACCATAAAGATAAAGAATGATCTAGATACATTAGAGAACACTAGGAAACAACAAAGAAACATTCGCAACAACTGAGATTAATAGAATCACACAATCTTCATTCAGGAACACTAACAAAGACTACATAAATATTGTCATACCATAATACAGTCAAAAATTCACGTGGATGTTTGAAACTTCTGGTAGATGATCTAGATACACTTATAAATAAACCCTTTAATCCACACCATCTAATCTTCAATGTAAAGAACAAGACACCTTCATGACCTACACAGTTCCACAAGGAACCTAGAATACTTTCTTTTATAATTTTCTCAATATCCTCGACATATACAACAACTGATACAATAAAATGATTATAGTGTTGACATCAATGACAACCACATTATCCAACTCAAAATTTATAATTCAATGTTGTGGTGCACAAAGTAATTTCCTAGAGTATCCTCAATAACTTCTTGTTCATATGAAGGTCTGTTTAACCATATGTCAACAATCTTTTGCATTCCATCTTCCTCTTAAACAATCTTCAGTATCTTTATCTTGAATAGAGAACCTTCTTCATTGATTTCTTCTGCTATTATCACATCTAGTTCCACTAATTTTGGTTCATGTTTAGGAGTATAATCATCACAATCTTGATTTGGTATATCCACAATTACCTGCTCTTTTCCTTTATCTTTAGATTTTGGAGATTTGAGTGCCAGGGAAATGTTATCTGTAAACTCTCGATCCCTTTTCTGGTTCTTTTCCACCTTACTGGAAGATGACCCAACTTCAAATATTCTTACTAGAAAGGAGATGCCAACTATTCCAAAATTTCCCAACAATTCTCTAAAGAAATTTTCATAAACTTGCTCACCATTTTTCAGAATATTGAAATGTTTATAAACTTCCTTACAAATGGGTTCATTTTCCTTGCACACCAAATTATCATTCTAAGGAAAGCAATCCAGAAAATACATCATAATGCATATAACTAGGGTACCAAACCTAAAAGCATAGTTTGCATCTTTCATCAATTTCACATTTCCTTCAACTGATCCTTCAACAATCCACATAGATCAAAGTCTTCATCTTCCATTATCATTTTGTGGGCGATATATACTGCACCTGCCTAGGTTGCGCCTTCCCTATTTCTGAAGAAAATTTTATATGAAATTCCATGTGAAATGTACCTCATTATTGGATCTTTGATCTTTGAAATTACTAGAGCCCTTTGATCTCCTATTACTCTGGTTAGGGCTTCGAATTCAATGTTCTGAATTGACTTCTTTTTTGACACAACACCAACATTGCATAATCTTGTTAGATTTTAGATTACCTCTTTTGAAATTTGATAGGGTTTATCTAGAGTAAGGATATCATCATCCAAATTCACTATTCCTTTGATTTTATTCATTTTACCTTCTATACCAAACAAGGTTTTTCTTTTTAGCACAGGATTAGGAATTCAAGAAGTGATTAGAAATACCTAGTGAATTCACCACCAAATTTTCTTGACTTCTTTGAAATTTCACTGCAAAGGCTCTCCTTCTCTTCTTTTTCGGTGCAAGGTGACAAATGAGTGTTCCAAACACCCCTTTTATAACTTTGCACAACTAACTTTTAGCCGCATTAAATACTTTTCCCTAGGAGTTCTGGTAACCCTATTTTCTTAGAAAGCAAGAGAAAAATTCATTTGCAAACCCTCTACTTTTCATATTTCTACAAAAGAGATCACTGATGCATTTTCAAACTTCTATAACAACTACTGACAATTTCTTGCATTCTAATGCTAGGTACCGACATGGGATCAAATGATTTTTCTTGAAAAACTCACCCTAGGCCAAATGCCCAATATCAATTTCTAGAGGTTGCTTCTGGTACGGGCATGTTTCCCTCATTAGATTCACTCTTCTTTACCCATGTTTTCTTCATTTGATCTCTTATCTCTTTCATAGACACTTTTCTTTTTCCTTTGTCATCTTCCTATGAAATTCTTCCTCTGTATATCGGACCTCTTCTATCCATCTTTCTATTCCTATAGAATCTTGCAATGTGACCAAATCTGTTGCAATTCTAACACACCATATTTCTCTTTCTAGACCACTCATTCCACTAATTTCCTCTTGATCTGCATTGATTAGCAACATGCCCAAATTTTCCACAGGTGTAGCATTTAACATTACTTACACTGACAGACATGCTTTTGTATTCAATTGACTTGTGACCAAATTTATTACAACTAAAACGTTGACTAGGAAATGATGGACTACCTGAATTTATTTTACTTCTATACTAAGAAGCCATGTGGCTAAATTTATTGCAAGCAAAGCAGTAACCATTAAACTTATGTGCATTGGGTTGTCTTACTAGATACCTTTTGCCTTTGTTCATCTAATTTCCTTGTCTAGAATCCTTGTGTTTAGATCTGAAGCTTTCTCCTTTCTCATAGGCAAGACCTCTCTTGTCATTTGTATTCTTTTTTCCTTTAGTCAGCTCATCAAGCTTAATAGAACTGATCCTGAACTTCTCCTTATACTCATTTACAATAGTGTGTTCATCTATGAGAATAACTATCTGTCTTTCAAGCTCTTATTCATTATTTCTGGATTGTTATTCCATCTGAATGAATCCACCGCTAACTTGGCTGCATTCCTCAGATTTTTCCTTTAAGGTCTGGGCCAGATTCTCCTCAGTCTTCTTTATTTCTTCAATCTCCTTAGTTAGCTTCATCGCAATAAATTCCATTTCAAGCTTCAGAGTAGCATTGTCTCTAGCAAGTTTTTCACATTCTTCAGTTATCTCTTTTAGGGTCTGATTCAAGTGAACATCTTCCAAAATTTTATTCTCTTTTTGCTTTAGCTGATCACAAAGTTCCTTCCTCTTTTCTCTTAACTCATTGATTTTTTCCTTCAATGATTGAATTAATTTTTTAGAATCCACTAGATTTTCTTTTAATTCCATGACTTCTACTTTAGACTAATCAAGATCATCAAGTGCCACCATAAGTTGTTGTTGAATACCACTAGAGTCCATTGTAATTCAAGATCCACCTCAAGCTATTAAATTTCTATAGAGTAACCTTGCTCTGATACCAATTGTTGGACTCAGGGAACACTAAGAGGGGGGTGAATCCATGTTTACCAATATTCAAACAATTAATTATAATCATAAACTATTTGCAACACATAAACATAAATAAAGATTCAATCACATGAGAAAGATAATCAAAGCACAATAACACCAATATTTTTAGGTGGAAACCCTGATAGGGGACAAACCATGGTGGAGATCAATCCACAATATATACTTTGTTAAAAGTATGAACAAAAGAGAATGCACTTGCATTCAGGCACACTACCTAGAGCTCACTACTCAAAATAAAGAAGGCTCGCTGCCTTACAAGAAGTTTATGATTACAACAAAAATTGAACTGAGAGGATAACATCTAAAAATTCCTGGATTCAGTTCCAATGGAGCACATAAAATAGATTCTGGACCTTCTATCCAATTCGCACTTCTGCTCTGCTACATAAAAACCTTTTGTTGCACAAGCAAAAATTTACACCTAGTTCTTATGATGTACGCTCATACAACTTCTTTGCACTTTTTCGCACACACACACCTTCTCACCACACCATTCACTTACCAAAATGAATTACCAATCTCTTATATATATCTGCTAACATAGATTTCATCACTTCAAGTCGACTTTTACAAAACATGAAATATTTTCCAATATTCATCTCAAATCATGAGCAATCTTTAATGTGCACCCACACAAGTTGACTAAGACATGGATGGGACATAAAAAAATATTCTTAAACTTAGAAATAATTAAACAACTACTCCTTATACATCTGTGACATGCTACATTCACTGAGTTGACCATAATGAACAAATAAATAGAAAATCATTCTGCTAAATTTCTTAACTCGTATACTAACTACTGCAACACTATAAAACTTACCAATAAGGTAAGATATATGCTCAACAAACTTTCCTGGGGGTCCACAACACAAAATAATGATTCGGTGAAGAATACAAATCAACTATCTGATCAAATACCCTATTCTTCATGCTTTCAGTCTATAACACATTGACTTCTACATTTCCTGTTGGTATAAGTAGATCCTAATCTATAGACTGAGATAATGACTTCAATTTCCATCAATGACAACACTAGAAGCCATAAATAGTCTTACCAAGCCATATTCCAACAGATTGATCCTTAACATGAGTAGGCATTATCTTCTCCAAAATACCAGATGCGAGATTCAATAATTCACTATCCTCAATGTGGGACTTCAGAATTTCTTCCCTAGCCTTAGCTTGTGCAAATGATACGACTTTCATTTTCTAAATTGGGGACAAAGTAGAAAAATGAATAGGGGAATCTCCCAATTCAAGATCAAATTCTTCCTTTTTCTCTTACAAAAATTTATTCACTACCTCTGCAGTGTCTCTTGTGTCCATTGTAACTTCCTTAACTTCAACCCTCTTTTCCTCAACCACTGTTTCTTCAGCCATAGATTTGTGCTTGCTATTTGTAATTTCAATTTCTTCAACTGATATCTCCTTTCTTCAACTGGCATAGCTTTAGGAGCTTCAGTCTCCATAGGTACTTTTGTTTCATGCACATCAGGAGGAATCTAAGTGTCCTCAATTGTAACCTCTTCATTTACTGGACCAAATGAAGTATCTTCCATATGCATTTCTTTAGAAACAACATCAATTTTGTTCTTTAATAGAACTTCCTTTAGAATTCTTTCAGTTTCTTTTGCAACCTCTTTAGTCCTTCCCAACATAAGCTTGTTTATCTTTATTTTTCTCTTGAATTCTCTTTTAGCTTCTTTTAGGATTGACTTCATTTCCTCAACCTACACTACCGTACTTAGATTTGCAAGAATCCACTCTCTCATTTTTTCTTCTTTAGTTCTTGCACTAACTCTTCTCATCTCCGAAATTTCATACAATTCCTTAGGCAAGTGTGCCATTATCTCAACAAGAGTCATATTGAAATTGTTAAAATATTTTATTGTTGCTTCTTCAAGAACTCTTTGAACAAAAATATCAAAGGTACTATACACTTCAGATAGGGGCTTAATATTACCATCGTTGATTATACCCTTCTCAAATTCCTCTATAGACATACCTAGTTTCTCAGGCTTCATCTTATTCTTTTCTTTCACCTTTTCATCAGAGGGCTTGTCCTTAGTGACTATTGTTGTAGTTTGAGTGCCCATATGCTTTATTTCTCTAACTTCTTCATCATATTTTTTCTCTTCATCTTCTGAAATAGATTCACACACTCTTGTGCTCTTATCCTTCTTCCTCTTACCAAATGCCTTAACTTGAGATTTTATAGTGGTTGACTTCTTTGTATGACCGAATAGGGGTGTTGAGCTCCTTATTGATCTAGTTCGGGCAGAGGATTCCTTCAGACTAACGGATTTAGTTTTAGTAGGCTCTTCCTTTTTCATTTTCAGCTTGTTCTCTCTTCCTTTTGGATTCTTTTATAGATTCTTCAGGTATACCCATGCTCTTAGCAAAGACTTCCACTTCTTTCCTTACTCTCTGGACTATCATTGGTTTCTTTAACTTCTCATGGACTTGGATGTCCTTTTCTACATATGATCCAAACCTTTCTTCTGCCAAATCCCAAGACTTACTCAACAAATGTTGTACATATAATTCCAAGATGTTCTCCTCAACTTCATAACCCATTGGCATAATCCAAATGGTTCTAGGTTTTTTAGCTTCCATCAAGCATTGATCAATATCCACCATAAAAAAAATTGTGTCCTTATACTTCTCCACAATAGAAGTAGGAATTATTTCCCTTGCTTGCATTACATTCCAAAAGTTCTTGAGATATGGACCTAGATTGTAGTTTTCCCGGCTTACAGATCACCAAGGATGAATAACATATCTCTAATTTGAACACCTACAGGGTTATCACCTCTTTTCCAAAACACTTTTCTAACTCCTGAAACTTCATTCATGAAATAAAAGAACAAACATAGCAATAGATTACCATATTTAAATGAATTCTTCTTGTCTTTCTTTATCTTACCAAGATTCTCCATATGTTGAATTCAAAGCAATTCATATAAATAATACTCTACATTCTCCTTCACCATCTAATATGTTGCATATATGGTTGTACTGGATATAGATTTTTCTTTGTTGGAGTGATATAACTTGTAGCCAATGACCATCGAGGAAAAATTCACATTCACATCAACAATATTATCAATTGTCATTTCTCTTCTATCAAATGTCAAACTTGTTGCATCAGTGACCATCTAATTCTTTACAGACTTCAAAATTGGTAATCCACCAGAGAAATTTAAACATGTAACAACTCTTATAGCTTCTTTTGTAATCTTGAAAGGTTGATTCAACCACATAAATTCAGCATGAACTCGACTCAAGATATACTAGACCCATTTTCTTTCATCAAACAAAAGGAAATTCACAATCTACGTGAATTTCTTCTCCTCTAGGATTTTGAATTCGGGCTTAACACATAAATCCTCTCCAACAATGTGTTTGGAATATAAATTCAGCAATAGTGAGCTTCCTAACTCCTCAATATTAGCATGAATATATTCCCTAATGTCTTCAATATGCAATACGTCGTATGGAATAGATGAAAATGCACCTAAGGGCTCGGTCTCAATAGAATTGAATGGATGCCACTTGAATTTTAGATGGTATCTATCCTTGACTTCAACTACCAATGGAGTAGCCATTTCCACAAATTCACAGGTTTACAAGTTTTCCCAATTAATACCTTTTCACCAGATTAGGGTTTGATCTTCGAATTGTTTTCACACTTGAGTCCTCTTCAAATTTCACCAAGGTTCACTTCAAAGCTCTTCAAAATTCTTCTTCTCAAAATATAAAGTGACAAATGAAAGATATAAATGTCTTTTTATCATTTTCACACCTAACCCTTTTGACGTAATAAATGGTTTTTCCCTAACTCATTCAGATACCCTATTTCCATACATTGTGAAAGATATTTCTTCAGTAAACCTTCAATTTTGCATAATACTCTCTCCAACTAATTCAACATCATCTTTAGATCATCAATGCAATCACTGCACTCATCCACATCTTGGCAGGGGGTTAAAGAATTTTTTGACAGCTCCCCCTAGGACAGGGCCTAAACTAATTCCTAGAGGAATTACCAGAAGCAAGTTCTGGTGTAGGTTCATTTTATAAAATAGAGGGACTCTTCTTCACCCAATTTTTCTTCATCTTCTTCCTGATCTAATCTTAGTGATTTTCCATTTTCCTTTTTCATCCTTCTGCATGTTTCTTCTTTGACTTACCAGACCTCTTCTTCAAAATCTAGCAATATGACTGGTTTTGTTGCAATTGTAGCACACCACATTTCTTTGTCCAAACTAGTTTTTCCACTGATTTTCTCTTGATCTGAATTTTTTAGAAATATGGCCAAATCTATTGCATGTATAGAATTTGACATCTCTAAAATGGTTGTTCATCACATTTTTGCATTCATTTGACTTATAAACATACTTGTTACAATTAAAACACTGACTAGAGAATGATGGACCGCTTGAATTTATTCTTCTACATTGGACCACCATATGACAAAATTTATTGCAAGTAAAACAATAACTATTTAACCTCTGAGCATTAGGTTTTCTTACCAGATACCTTCCAGCATTGTTCATCTGATTTCCTTGTCTAAATCTCCTTTGTCTAGATTCAAAACTTTCTCCTTTCTCATATCCAAGCCCTCGCTTGTCACCACCATCAAACCTCTAACTTTTAATTAGTTCATCATGCTTGGTTGAGCTAATCTTGAACTTCTCCTTGAATTCATTTACACTGGAAAGTTCATCTCTGAGATCAACAATGTGCTTTTCAAGCTCTTCCTCATTATGTTTGGATTGCTCCAACTCAAGTTCCAATTGAATGAATCCATCAGTAATTTGGCTGCACTCTTCAAATTTCTCCTTCAAGGACTATGTGAGCTTCTCTTCATTTTTCTTTATGTCTTCAATTTCCTTTGTCATCCTCATCATAATAGATTCCATCTCATGCTTTAGAACTATATTTTCTCTAGCAATATTTTCACATTATTCTATCTTTTCCTTCAGGGCTTGACTCAGTTGTTCATATATAATGCATTTATTTTCGTCTTGCTTGATCTGATCACAAAGTTCCCTTCTCTTCCCCCTAGAATTATTGATTTTATCTTTTAATGACTCAATGAATCTCTCAACATTCAGAAGATTTTCTTTCAATTCCCTAACTTGATATTTTGACTAATCAAGATCATCTAGGTCCACCATAAGTTGTTGTTCAAGACTTCTTGAATCCATTGAAACACTTTCCAAGATCTTCCCCAAGCTGTTAAACTTCTTTCGAGGAACTAAACTCTAATACCAATTGTTGGAATCAATCAACACTAAGAGGGGGGGTGAATTAGTGTTGTGTAATTTTTAACTTTATTAATATGATGTTCAAAGCACTTCTAACATTCAACCAAAATAAATATGCATGAACATAAAGAAAACAACCATAACACCATAACAAAAGGATTTTTAAGTGGAAACCCTATTAGGGGAAAAACCATAGTGGATGTCCAATCCACAATATGGTTTGAGTATACTCAAAGAGATGTTTACAAAATGGTAATGCACTTGTATTTAGGGATATTTCCTAGAGCTCACTGCTCAATTATAGAAAGGCTCATTTCCTTATAGAAGTTTGGAATACTTCCAAAATATTTGAACTAAGGAAGATAACATCTACAAATGCCTAATTATAGTTCTAGTTAGGCTCAATAATCAATATGTTGTCCTTCTGACTGATTTTTCACTTTTGCTTTGTTTTGCTTCAACTCGCATCACAAAATCCATAATGCACAAGTGAAACTATGTATAATCACTCTATTGATCTTCTAATATTCACAACACACATCAACTCACATCAAACATACATCAAAATGGTATAATCAATTACTTATATATATCTGCTACAAAGAATTTAATCGCTTCATGTCGGCTTCAACAAAATAAGAAATATTCACAAACTGTCAGCTCAAATCATCCATAATATTCAATGCACATCCATAAGATTCAACCAAAACATAGTGAGGACCCAAATCAAAATCCTTGAATACAAAAACACTTAAACAATAACTCCTCAAATATCTATGACACACTATATCTACCAAGTCGTCCTTCATATACTGATGAACAAAAATTTTTCCAATCAAATCTTCTAACTTACACACAAGTTGATACAAGGCATCGAGATTTACAGATAACACAAATTATGCATTGAAAAAACTTCCCTAAGATCCGTAATACAAAATAATAACAAAAAATCTGCATATGAATCAAAGAACACAGATCTATCGAATGCTTTGTTCTAGCTTAAAAGATAATCATTGATCTTCAATCTGTCTACTGGTATGAGCAAATTACAACATGAAAATTGACTAGCTGACACAGGTTGGCATTAATGACAACATGAGAAAACATGTGTAGTGTCTCTTGCCAATAGATACATCAAAGGAAGAAGAAACTAAAAAGGGAAATAAATCCTTTAAATATACATATTCATGAAAATCCAGAAAAGAAGAAAGGAAAGAAGGTAGAAGAAAGCCCATTGGAGTAGATGATGATGAAGAAGAAGAAGAAAAGGTCTCCTCCAGTAAGGGCACATAGTCCTATGAAATTGGATGTTCTAGTTAAAATTATGTTGTATTATGATAATATGCTAGAAGGTACAATATATTTGTATGAAGAGGCTGATGAAACTGATAAGAACATAGTTATTGAAACCATTATTAAATATATCATTGTTTTAGAAGCTGCTATGATAAATATTAAGAAAAAGGTTCCTAGAATTGTTTGGGATACATTATTAGAAAGAAGATAGGAGGGAATTAAAGTAGAAGAAAAAATTAGAATTGATGCCTTGGAGGAAATTGGGTCCTCCTTATTTGAGGATGATAAAGCCACATTGGAAGAGGTATACACTAAGAAATTTAGAGTTAAACAATAGGTTACAATTCTTATGGGAAAAGAAAAAGATCAAGTAGGAAAGCTAAAGCAGGAAACAATAGAGAAGGTTAAATATATTGCTAATAAATTTGGTATGTTGACTGCTTCCACATCCAAAACAACCCAAGAAAAGGAACAAATTGATGAGGAACAAATGCACATTGAGGAAAAGGTTACTGATGCAAAGGAAAATCTTCCTTTTGATTCAAATTTGTGAGTAATTGAAGAGGTCATGGAAGAGAAAGGTGAAGATGACCATACCAAAGAGGAATCACCAATAGTTGATACCATAGTGACTCATGATACTAAGAATGTTGTATCCTCCCCACCACCGATTAATGAAACATAAGCTACCACAGAGACCTATGTCCCTCTAGAATAAATTGATAATCCCATCGATGATGATGTAAAACAAGGTGTAGAGCAAGAAAAGGAAAAGAATGATGTATATGGCACTCAGGACAACACTAACTGACATGATGAGGATGGAAGAAAAGATAATGAATAAAATAAAAATGAGGATGGTGAAGAAGAGAAAGGAGAGAAAGAGAAGGATGATAAGAAAGATGATGACAAAAAAGAGGATGATAATAAACAAAATGAAAAAGCCTCTGGTGAAGAAGAAAAAGAAGAGAATGTAGAAGAATTTGAGGAGAGAAATAATGAAGAAGTACATAAGACCATGGACTTACACAAGCCCTCTGGAGAATCCTTCAATAATCCTATTTGTCAAGGAAAATATGATTTCAACCTGTCGCATCTTCTGAATTGTTACAACTACCTATGCATCAAGGAAGTGTATATCTAGAGAATATCTCACCTACTCACCAAAAAGGAACTAAGTTGATAAATGAAGTAGTAAAGACATTACAAGATGTCACTCCTAGTTCTTCCATTGATAATTCTTTATCTACTGTTGAAAATCTTAAGTTACTCATAGATTCTTTTAACAAGTACACCTATGGATTGAAAGGAATGGTTGAAAAGGAAGTTGTAATAAGGCTTGGAGAAGAAGTTGTTGGAGCTGATAGAGAAATGTGCATTAGCACATAGTAAAGTTGAGAAATTCCTAAAGGATTTCCAACATGTGAAGATGAGGTGAAGGCTCTATTTTTGTACTACATGAAGTGGTCGAATTCCACTCAAGGCATTAAGGACCTAATGGACTCAATTGAGTCTCAAATAACCAATGCATCCAATGCCTATGACTCAGCACAGGACAAAGATGACAAAACTTGGACTACCATCATGGACCTACACAATAGATTTGTTACATTGTACAGGTAGAAAGAAGATATCATAAAGCAATTTGCATAGCTTAGGGACTTGGTGAAAACCAAGCATGTATTGGTACCAAGTGCCCTAGCTAATACTAGAAGGCTTGCAAAGATAAACCTAAATCCCAGTACTCCAGAAGAGGTAGAGGAGAGTATAGTCAAGCTAGAATCATTGTATATATCACTTGTAACAACCAAGAAAAGTTAGAATGAAGGGAAGTCTTCTTGTCAAATTATTCTAAAGGAACTTGATGGACCCTCCACCTCTAGTTAAACATCTTTCTACTAGTATATTATTTCATTGTTTCAATTTTTTCATTGTACATGTAGATGGTTTATGCTTTTGGGTTAACCCCCTAAGGGGGATTTAGTATATTCATTTCAATTATTTCATTATACATATGCATCTAAGGTAAAGTTCACATGTGTGTTGTTGGCACACCATTTTTCCTTGATGTCAAAGGGGGAGAAGTTTGGAGTTTGTGAGAGAAGGTTGGAGTTTTTTGGACATTAATTTTTGGCACATGTTGTCATCAATGATAAAGGGGGAGATTGTTGAAATAATGAAGGAGCCCCTTAATGTGTTTTCATTTATGACAACATTGGTTATTGATATCTACATTCATCCATTGAATAGAGTTGGCTCGATAATGGAGATACTTGATCTGGTATTTTGGTTTGCACTCTCTCATATTATAAGATATACTTAAGTGCTTCTAGTATGCTATTCATGACTATTATTTGCATTTTTGTTCAATATTTTAGTTGGTTTGGATGTATAGTTTGAAAGATATAAGTGACAGTAGTTTGACATATAGATTTTTGGCTATGTACAGTTCAAGTGGATATGTGTAAACTGGTTCATGCTCCTCTGGTGATAAGAATAATAATGAAATTTTGGGAGATTTCTTACATGTGTCAACACATTGTATATTCTAGATGGCACATGATTGTGTGGTCACATTGATTGTTGGTTTTGATAAGTTAGTATATTTTGAGATTAGGTCTAATTCTTGGTGGACCTAATGCTCGGTGTGTGTTGTAGTGATTAAATATGTAATTTGGATGTTAGTGAGATCTATTTTAGGTCTATGCCAACCTAAATCAAGTATTGCACATTTTTTTAAAGCATGAAGATGTTTTGGTTCAAGTATGGAGTCGACAAGGCAATTTTTATTTAATTTAGGCTACATCTAATTAGGCTAACCTAATTGATGTGTGTGAATGAATTGGGTATATATGCAAGATATTTTTGAGGTTTTAAAGAGGGTGAAGTATGTGAGTATGCAAATTTTGTATGTACATGATGTAAATAGTAGCATATATGTTGTGAATATTGACTTCAAATGTAAATCAGAGCAGTGTTTTGCATTTTGTATCTAATGAAGTGCATAAAGTCGGTATATATATTGAGCTTCAAAGGAAAGTAATTCAACATACATAAGGTGCATTTTGTATCATTTAACATCTTGGTTGTGTGGCCATTCTATATTTTTCTATCTATCTTTCTTTCTATGAATAGTGAGTCCACCTAGCAGTGAGCCTTTATATAAGGTATGTGTAGGATCATGATGGGCAAAAAGTGGTGATATGATGGGTATGTGTAGGGTATGTGGCTAGTGACTTTTTTTATACCCAAAATTGATGAAATGAAAAGGGTTTTTAAAGGATATTCTTAGCTTTCCACCAATATAAATTATGCTTTACTTTGAATTTAATAAATAATTATTATTCATTTTCTATTTGAATTATGACTAAAGTCCTGATTGATAGGCTGATTAAAAACATCTATAGCTTTCAAATGGTATCACATTTTTTGAATTTGAAACATGTGTCACATTCTATGCTTCGCATACTATAGGATTAAAAAAAATTGAATTTCATGAAGTTTTGACCAAGTTAAGGTGGTCAGACATACAAGTTTTTATATTTTTTTAAAGTTGTAATAAAAAATTCATAATTCATTATTTACTTGGAAAAAATTAAAAAAAATATGCATCACATCGGGACATGAGTGCTCTACTTATATCTAAAATCTTATAAAAAATATTAACATTTTATTGTGGTTAGGGTGGTTAGACAAACGCCTACTTATTTTTTCCCTGAAATTTAAGTACTACTGCATTGAAATTTGAAATTTTCACCAAATAGATTTTTTCTTAAAATAAACCTAATAGTTTAGAAACTACATTCAATTTGCTACAGATTATATTCTTACATATTTTTGAAATAATATAGATAACTTATTCAATTTTTTACGTCAAGTTGCCTAACTCTGATTTTTCTGAATTTTCATCGCCACTTAAGGGCCTATTTTTTCTGTGATGTTCTTGCACATACCCTATAATAGCTTATAATTGGTTATAATATATATTATGAGCTAACCCTCACTATGGTTTTTCCCTTTTGGGTTTTCCATGTAAGAACATTGGTATTCATGTGTTATGTGATCTTATGACTATTTCATTCTTTTATTCATTATTATTGTTGAATGTGTTTTGTTAATTGGATGGATTATGATAAAATGGTATAATGGAATACTATTCACCCCCTCTTAGTATTTTGAGTGTTAAAAAATATTCATATGTATGTATATTTTTGGTATTACAAAATGAAATTTTCATTTTGAAACAAAAGAAAGGTTATCAGTATATGTTTTCTTAAATATAGAGGACAAACATAAGGACATGTATCCCCTCCACCACCTCCTACAAGATTTCAATCTGGGCACGTAAAAATAGGTTCTCTTGTGACTACGCAAAGTGGGAAAATAGCCCCATACAATTTGATGCCAGCCCTGTACAAAGAAGATTTATTGCCTCCTTTGTAACCTCATGTTGGATAATAGTAGCAACACATATGCTATTGCCTATGAGGCCGGTTATGGGGAATTGTCTTAGTCCTCCACTAGTAGCTTGTACCCTCATTAGATATTCAGTACAAACTAGACACTTTGCCACCCTTATGCCTCAGTCACGTTTCCTTGAAGTACGAACTACAATGTATATGAAGCATTCCAGGAGCTCTACATTATGGACAAAAACATGATTCAAGATTTTTTCCCCAAGGATTCTACATAGTGCATATTCTTCCACATCATCCTAGACCATGAATAATTCTCTCAGATGGTCTGATAGTAAACTATGGAATAGACTACATCTATGTCCTTGATCACAATGAAATTGTTCCTTGAAGCAGTGTCGCTCTCGACACTTGCCATTTATTAGAATGTAATTAATAAAAATTAAAAATTAAACACATGATAAAATGAAAACAAATCAAAACTATAATTGTTGGAAATATCATTTTTGAGGGATATGATCTTACAAAATAAAATTTCTAAATGGCTTTATTTAATCCCTCAAAAGGTAAAGACAAAGTGTTTTTTAACCAACATTTTGATAGGTGTTAAGGAGAATCCATTGTGGGTATGAATTAATACTAGAGGGGTTCTATCCAAGGGGGTTTGATCTAAGAGGGTCTTACCTAACCCTCTTAAATTAAAACCCTTCAGATGGAACCTATCAAGGCTTAAATCATTAGTTTTTTCTAAAAACAGTTATTTAAAAATTAGGATGTGTGAAAAAGTGAGACATAGTATTGTGATTTCACCCTATAGAATGTACAAAATCCATGAATGCATATACATTGCTAGAACTATCTAAAGTTTTATGAATCCATAGTTGATAATTTAATTTGGCCCTCTTATGAATGATGAGTTTCTTAGTTATGGATCCTTAGGTTCTCTAAGCTATGTGCATAACCAATAGCACCAAGTTAATTAGGAATTATAGAGGGCTCCACACATTTTCTTTCATTTCTAGGGATGGTTCTATGTTCAAGATTCATTTGTGTGTTTGAAATCCTTTTCGAGTCTTCATAGGATATAAAGATTCTTTTCAATATTATGGTAAATGGGTATTTAAGAATTAACATCAACACTATTTAATAACAATATGAAGGAACCATTGATCTCAAGAGCTATAATCATTGCATACAAAGGCAAGGAGACATTCTAGGAAGATTTATCCCCCAAATACATGACGTATTGTAAGACATTGGGGGATAGAGCAGACAGATTGAGGGAATCAATGATGAAAAATTATACCTTACACTAGTAGCTACACCAATTACATAGGAGACTTCTAGAATAGATTCTAATATCATGGTTGAAGAGGTTGTGGATAACCTAGGAGAGCATGTGATGCTTGAATTTTTTATAAGTAATGAGGAAAGGGTTACTAATTTGAAGAATATACCTCCTTCAACATTGCCCATTTTCTATGGATTGGTTATGAAGGATCTAGACAATATTATTTTTGAGTTTGATGTGTTATACAAAAGCTACGACTACACTAGAGATGCTCACCGACTCAAATTATTCCTATCCATGATAAAATATGCTACTCTACATTGGTTTATGGGGTTGGGAAGCAATGTCATTCCCAACTAGTAGATAATGAAAAAAATTCTTTGAGAAATACCAAGATTATTGTAGAGGAACAAAGGGTATGTGCAAGATCATCATGGAAAAAAAGGCCCTTAAGTGGCAAAAATATTAGAAAAATAAGAGTTAGGCAACTTGACTTAAAAATTTCAATAATTTATCTATATTATTTCAAAAATAGGTAAGAATAGAATCTGTAGCAAATTGAATGTAGTTTCTAAACTACTAGGTTTATTTTAAAAAAAAATCTATTTGGTGAAAATTTGAAATTTCAATGCAGTAGTACTTAATTTTTTTTTCCAAGTAAATAATTAATTATGAATTTTTTATTACAACCTTTTAAAAATATAAAAACTCAAATGTCTGACCACCTTAACTTGGTCAAAGTTTCATGAAATTATTTTTTCTTTTTTAATCCTATAGTATGTGGAGCATAGAATATGACACATGTTTTGGATTCAAAAAATGTGACACCATTTGAAAGATATAGATGTTTTTCAATAAACCTATCAATCAAGACTTTAGTCGTAATTCAAATAGAAAATGAATAATAATAATTTATTAAATTCAAACTAAAGCATAATTTATATTGGTGGAAAATTGAGAATCTCTTTTAAAAACCCTTTTTTTCATCAATTTTGGGTTAAAAAAATTCGTTAGCCACATACCCATCATATCGCCACTTTTTGGCCCATCATGATCCTGCACATACCCAGAATATAAAGAGGGATGATGTCTTTAGGATTTCATAGAGAGACGATGAGCTATTGGAAGATTATGTTGAGATGTTTCATTTTTGCTTCAAGAAATCACATCAAAACATAATTTTTTTTGAATCCCTAGAATTGGTATTTTAAGGGGTGTACATGAAGATTGTATGGATTCTTTAAATCTAATTGGAGTAAGAGAAATCTCCCAACTAAATTTTGATGAAATTTACAATGTTTGTAAAAATTACTCCAAATCATTCATCAAGAAAACTAGAGGTGACATAACTTCTCTCACCAAGACATCAATAGGATTTTGAGGGGTAGAGCTTATCAATTTCGTATCCAACATGGAGGAAATAATTAGCCACTTGGCTACCCAAATAGACACCCTCCATATCAAGAAGAAGTAGGAAGAATCAAAGGAAACCCTATCAAAATTCTATCCACATTGTCACCAAAAGAAAAGCAATTTCAAATGCAAAATGTTGGCTAGAATCTCAAGAAAAAAGAAAGGGAAGCCAAAGTTTCACATCCTAGAGGATGAAGAAGGCCAAGTTTTTTATATTTCTCAGCTTAATCCATGACATCCCAGACAATCTCAAGATCCCTTGAACTATAATATATAATTTTAGTAATTCAAAATTCTCAAATTGAAACTCTCAACCCGAGACTAATGTACAAAATCCACCATGGCCAATGACCCGGGCATCTAATTGGACTAAAAAAGGACAAGGGATGTGGCCACTAAAACACTATTAAGGAATAAAATACAATCCCCAGTGGCCATCCCAAGAAAACCAATGGCCATCATAGTGGTGTGGAGGTCTATAATGGAAAAACTTGAGCACATATTACCTATAGCCACTTCAACCCTTGCAATCATAGTATCCTACCTTAATGTGAAATCTAGACATGGTTGCACCATCACCACCAAGAGCACCTTAGCTACTAGTACAAATTATACCTAACCCCAAAAATAATTCTGTTCAATAGGCCTATGCTAGTAAAACCATTCAATACCCTACTTATGGGGTATAGGGGAGTGATGTCCATCTCAAATCAAAGAAAATGCTATTTGGGTATTCATCTCCTCAAATCATAGAGCTGACTAATGAGGAAATTCTAGTAGAAACTATGGAAAAACAATCTAAGGAACTTGAACTAGATCAAGTTAAACCAACCAACATAATTCTAGAACCACCATTCCTTGAAGGACTAACTATAAAAAAGCATCATTTTGAAGCTAAATTTGACCTATTAGGACAACTGAGAGATGTTTGCATAAAGATACTCCTCATATAGTAAATTAAGGAAGTTCCAATCTATACCAAGATAGTGAGAGAATTAATCCTTAAGAAGCCAAGAAAAAAATGAAAGGACCCTTAGACTATGCATGTTTTAGGACAACTTGCAGACATTAGTTAGGAAACATAGTTGTCCCTAAATATCTAGACCTTGGGAAACCTATTGTAGATGATAAAATTAATAGAAATATCATAAAGAATACCTTAATTTACCTAGGGGCATCCATCAATGTGATGAAAAAGGAAACCATGAAGAAATTGCATTTAATAGAGCTCTAACCTACACCTAATGTGTTACAATTAGTAGATAGGTCTATAATAAAACCAAAGGGAATTATAGAAGACTTGGTTATCACATTGGACTAATGGGAATACCCTACAAACATTATGGTGTTACAAACTAAGGAAAACCTTATAGGATACCCCTTAATCCTAGGGATATTTTGGTTGGATACTGTAGATGCCTTCAAATTGTAGGTCTGGTAGCATGATCATTTCCAATGGAAATGTGACCAAAATGTTAGTCCTTTACCCAACCACATAGCCACATATAGATTTGGATCAAATTGTATGGCCTACCATAGATGAGGATGATCAATACTCATTACAAATATTAATGACTATTGAACATAGTCCTATGTTGAAAGCCAAAGATGGAGATAAAATACTTACAAAAATTATGTAAAACACTTATGGCAAGGACCTGCAAAATAATAATTGTTTAACATGCTTGCATGACCCTTTACAAAACATTGTCCCTACTAATGCATCCCAGTCCATCTCTCAAATTTTCCATACATTGCTACTCCATAATTACACTCCCAATATAACATTCCTTGATATTGCCTCTGTTAAAAAATTAACCCTAACCTTAGAGATTATACCCAGTAGAATATTAAACGTAAACAATCAATTGATTGCAACACAACAATCTTCACTATTAATTTTGTTGCAGCCACATGCATCCTCCCTTGCATGGATTGCCATTACATAAAAGGAATAGACCATAACCTATGAATGCACAAAATTTACATTAACAAAGGATACAAACTAGTGAGTCAACCTCAAAGAAGAACAAAAACATTTGTACGTGACAAGTTTTGGTAGAATTATAAAAGTTACTGGATGCAAGGCTCGTTTATCCAATCTTTGATAGTCATTGGGTGTATCAATTAGTAATTTTACCAAAGAAGAGAGGAAAATGGAGAGTATGTTTTGATTACCAAAAGTTAAATGCAGAGACCAGAAGAGACCAGTTCCCCCTTCCATTCATTGATCAAGTTCTAGATTCATTAGTAGGGAAATAATATTTTTACTACTTGTATGGGTTTAGTGGATATAAGAAAATATAAATATCTCCAAAGGGAAAAGAAAATAAAACCTTCACTTGTCCCTGGGGTACATATGCCTACTATTTCTTATCACTTTTTCTATGCAATTCCCCTACCACATTCCAAAGGGAATTATTAAGTATATTCTTATATTTTTCTCATGATTCCATGGAAATTTAAATAGATGAATTTACAACCTATGGGAATAATTATGAAGAAATGAATAACTTGGATAAATTACTATAGATATGTCAAGATCATTACCTATCTTTAAGTCATGGAAAATGTTTCAAAACATGATGAGTGAAGGAGTGGTATTGGGACACTTTGTGTTCAACAAAGGGATACAAGTAGATCCAAGTAAGATTGAGCTAATTTCAACACTACCCATTTGTCAGAAACAAAAGGATATCATAAATTTTTTTGGTCATGTTGGGTATTACAAGAGATTTATACAACACTTCAATAAAATTATAGTACCATTATTTTTCCTATCATATAAATATTTTGAATGTGATTGGACACCTACTTTCCAACATGCTTTTGAATCCCTTAAAGCAACACTTACTATGACTCTAGTTTTGAGAGGACCAAATTGATGTAGACCTGGGAGGCTTAACTCAATAAATCACCACCAATTTGAAAACTTACCTATAAGAGGCATCTAACAAGATTAATATGACCTCTCTAGACATTCTAAATCACCCTAAAAATTTGACAAACAAAAAAATTCAAATTTCCCTCTTTCACCCCTTGAACCCTTGTAGTAGTGCAAACCTAGTTTTTTCCCAATAACACAAATGGTTCCCAAAACACTAGACAAAATCTTTATGGATTCAAGCACACATATCACAAGATCATATGCAAGTCCTTTGGACCAAATCCCCAAAAAAACCCTTTTGAGGCTAACCTTATTAGGCTGATTAGGCCTATTTTATAAAGAAATTTGTCTTTAAACTGATCACATGACCATGAAACCTTGGGGCAGCAATTTTTATTCCTTGAAACCTCCAAAACCACAAAAAAAATCCACTAGTATGGCAAAACACATGCCAAACTTGAAAACCCTTATTTTATGCACATTTCAAGAGGGTTTATTGGATATGACACTTCCAAAATCTCCCAGGCCCTAAAACCAACTCAAACACTATCCACTAACCCCATACATGATTAAAAGTTCAAAACAACAAGACTTCCATATAGATTTTATCAAACCCTAGACTGAAACCCCTTTATTCACATGCATTTCTCCACAAAACACTTAGGAACAACAAGTTTATCTTCCTTATTCCTCTCCCTAATCTCTAACCATGCATCCTATATGTAAATTAGACTCCATAGGGACCCTTAAATGAGTTACAATGGCCATAGAAAGTGTAAGGGCCCTTTACATCATATTTAGATCACAAAACCCTCAAAATAGGGGTTCTCAGGCTGTGCATAAGAAATCAACTAAAGAAAGCTTTAAATTATTTATTTAACCTTCAAAATATATGGAAACCAATGCCAACACAAGCCCCCATGAGGAAAGAAATATTACATGACATATATCAGCCTATACAACCTGTACAAGTCTATAAAATTGAAAGAAACATAGAAATTTAGAGAAAAACTCATAATCTTTTATTGCCAAAACCTTCTACTATGAACCAACATTAGAAATGATGTCTTCATGCTTTTTTAAAGGCCTCTCCATCTCAACCACCAACCAACTACCTTTACAACTGATTTTTGAATCCTTAATGACCATTGAAGGCCAAGTTGCAATCATTTACATATGAATAACAATAATATGACTCATGTTGTAATGTTTGTGTTCCTTCACCTATAACTTTACTAATATCACACTAATGGCTTGAAATAGCCTTATTACATTGATAAAACACTATACTTGCACATCCCTATAAAAACTCAATAATTTTCCTTCAAAGGCTACAAGGACTCTTTAGTGCAAGATCACCATTTTTCCACATTTTGACTCCAAAAACCAAAAACTCAACCTAGAACATAACTAATGGTCTTGTTAGACCTTTTCCATGACAAAAAGACTCAAAATATTCATTGTGAACCTACTGATCACCATTTACCATTAAATGAACAAAATTGGAGGTTGAGGTGTAGGTGTTCCTGCACCATACACCCCCACTAGAAAAGACTCATGTCTCACGAGTTGTGGTTGACACCATTGTCTCAAAACTTCATGAAGGCTCCATTGGTTCCCAAATCCTCTACCCTAATATGTATATGTTGGACTTACAACCTTCTCTATACCTTGAACCTATTTGACTATGGTTTCCATGGGAGTTGGACTCAACTTATCATTCAAACTTGCAAGTGGTCTTTCCTCTATTATTTGATGAAAACCAGATTGTATGCCTTGATAAAAACCTACAAGCAAACACATATTAGTATTCTTTTGATTTGTATTCCCCTTTGGTTTACTTCCATGTTCATTTATGTGTTTGAACCTCTACATATTCTATCATTTTCCCACTATCATTAGGTACTCTGGTTTATCAACACCTACCATCACTTTCTTATGATTACAATGCATGGTACTAATTGTACTGTCAGATCTTCATACCTTGGTATTTGTAGAATCTCTATGTTTGACTAGTGTACTTGGAACTATAGGAAAAATCACTATTCCTACTAACATGATCTTACTCCAATTCACCCCCAACTCTCTTCTCATGATTGTATCATCTTGCTTCATGGGCTTCACATTATTTTTCCTTCCCAACTGAATTTCATCTTTGTCAAACCTCTACCTCCTCTTCTCAATAGGTGCAACACCATTAGTTCCCACTATTCCAACATCATTTGGAGGTGTCTTTCCTATTTCCTTAACACCATAACTCTACTCCAAAAATAGAAAATAAGTTATTCTTACCATCCTCAAGCTTTATAGGTGCCTTTTTTCCAAAGATCACCACCTTAGCTTTTCCTTTGTCCTTCTCTTTTCCCTGCAAAGGAGTTAGCTTGAAGCTTTGATTGTCCTTCCAAATGGTTTAGGTGTTTTCCCAACCATCATACATAGACTTCCTATCAAAATTCCATGGCCTTCCCAAGAGCAGATGGCAACAATCCATTGGAAATATATCACATAGGACTCTATCCTTGTACTCCCCAATCTGAAATTCCACATAGGCTTCTCATTCACCGCTAAACTTTGGCTATCATTCACCCAAGAAACTTTGTAGGGTTCTCCATGAGGTATCTTTTCTAGACTCAATTTATCTACCATCTCCCTAGACACCATATTATCTTGAGAAAATAAATAAATTACAACTTGACACACTTTACCTTTGCATTTGTAGAAGGTTCTGAATAGGCTCCTTCTTTGGCTCAAATCTTCTTCCTTTTGTGCTTGCAACAAGGTCTTTCTCACCATGAGTACCTCTCCTACTTCTAGATCTACAAGTTTGCTTGATGAACTCACACTCTCTTCTTCATCTCCTTACACAAATTGGACTCTTTTATCACCTCTCCTATCACCACTTGATGATGAACCTTGGTTTTGACGACACTTGAAAGATGGGTGTCCAGATTCATTACACCTATAACACCTTCCTGAAAATTCATTGTAATCTCTCCTTTGCCTAAAATTAGTTCTTCCACCTCTCCATCCCCCTCTTGCTTCATGAGCTTGTTCTTTGTTCTTCTTAGCATCTTCATGGTCTTCCTTAGGCTACCTTGATGTTGAAGTAGTGCCTCTACCCCTAGAAGTGATGCCTCTTCCTCTTGCTTCCTTCTCTTGTCTCCTCTTTAGTTTTTCTTCTACCCTCATTGCCATTTGAAAGCATTATTCAACTGATTTAGGTGCCAACAAGCTGATCTCATCCTGAATGTTGTACCTCAAGCCATTCGATTACCTAGAAACCATTTCATCCTCATCTTCTTCATGCTTAGTTCTTATGCTTAACTTATAAAATTCTTTAGTATATGATTGTACATCCAAATATTTTTGTCTAAGATTTTGTAACTTTTTAAGCAATTGAACATTATAATCACAAGGAAGAAATTTACCTTTCAATTTGGCCTTCATCCTCTCCCAAGAAGTGATATTTCCCTTTCCTTGTCTCTCCCTTTCCTCTTGCACAAAATTCCACCATACCAAAGCATGTCCCTTTACTCTTTTTTTATCCTTCTTCACCTTATGTTGTTCATCAACATCTTCACTATCAAAGTAGTTTTCCATAGCCCCAATCCAATACAGGAGCTCTTCACTATCAATTCTTCCTCCATACATAGGAACATCTATTTTTCCATGTCCATCCCTCTTCATAGCCTTCAAAAGCTTCATTTTTCTCACACCATCTGGATCCATCTCCTCTTCTTCACCAGGAGCTTCTTCTTCCTCTTCAGTTTCACTTACATCCTTTTCTACTCTATTCTTTTCCTTACAATAAGCCATCTCTCTTTTCAAGGCTTCTATCTCCTTGTCATGAGTGTCAATCTTCCTTACAACTACGCTTCCTTTAGGTAGCATTTTCACAATCCTCTCTTCACTACCTACAAAACCAATTCAAAACAACAACACAAGATCTACTACTATGCTGCAATACAACTATAATGTCGACCTGGGAGGCTTAACTCAATCAATCACCACCAATTTGACAACCTACCTATAAGAGGCATCTAACAAGATTAATATGACCTCTCTAGACATTCTAAATCACCCTCAAAGCTTGGCAAACAACATAAGTCAGATTTCCCTCTTTCACCCCTTGAACCCTTATAGTAGTGCAAACCTAGGTTTTTCCCAATAACACAAATGGTTCCCAAAACACTAGAAAACATCCTGATGGATTCAGGAACCCATTTTAGATTTACAACACATATCACAAGATCAGATGCAAGTCCTTTGGACCAAATCCCCAAAAACACCCTTTCTAGGCTGACCTTATTAGGCTAATTAGGCCTATTTTACAAAGTAACTTGTCTTTAAACTGATTATAGGACCATGAAACCTTGGGGCAATAATTTTTATGCCTTCAAACCTAAAAAACAACAAAAATATTCCACTAGTACAACCAAACACATGCCAAACCTGAAACCCTTATTTTATGCACATTTCTAGAGGGTTTATTGGATATGACACTTCCACAATCTCTCAGGCCCTAAAACTAGCTCAAAAAATATCCATTTACCCCATACATGCTTAAAATTTCAAAAAAACAACACTCCCATACATATTTTATCAAACTCTAGACTGAAACCCCTTTATTCACATGCAAATTTCTCCACAAAACACTCATGAACAATAAGTTTATATTCCTTATTCCTCTCCCTATGCTCTAACCATGCATCCTATACATAAATCATGCTCCATAGTGCCCCTTACATGAGTTACAGTGGCCATAGAAAGTGTAAGGACCCTTTACATCATATTCAGATCACAAAACCCTCAAAACAAGGGGTTCCTGAGCTATGCACAAGAAATCAACTAAAGAAAGATTTAAATTATTTACTTAACCTTCAAACCATTTGGAAACCAATTTCAACATAGGTCCCCGAGGAAAGAAATATTACATGAAATATATTAGCCTGTATGGCTTGTACAAGTCTGTAAATTTGAAAGAAACACAAAAATTTAGAGAAAAACTCATAATTTCTTATTGCCAAAACCTTGTACTACAAACCAACATTAAAAATGATGTATTCATGCCTTTTCAAAGGCCTCTCCATCTCAACCACTGACCAACTACCTTTACAACTAATTTTTTAATCCTTAATGACTGTTGAAGGCCAAGTTGCAATAATTTACATATGAATAACAATAATATTACTAATGTTGTAATGTTTGTGTTCCTTCACCTAAAAATTTACTAAGACCAAGCTAATGGCTTTCAAATAGCCTTATTACATTGAAAAAACACTATTCTTGCACATCCCTATACAAACTCACTAATTTTCCTTTAAAGGCTTCAAAGATTTTTTAGTGCAAGATCACCATTTTTCCGCATTTTGACTCCAAAACCCAAAAACTCTACCTAGAACATAACTAATGGTCTTGTTAGACCTTGTCCATGACAAAAAGACTCAAAATATTCATTGTGAACCTATTTATCAGCATTTACCATCAAATAAACACAATTGGAGGATGAGGTGTAGGTGCTCCTGCACCACAAACTAGACAATACCTTTTTATATTCACACTGATGCATTTAAGTTTACAATAGGAGCTATCTTAGGATAGAAAAAGGTAACATACAATATGCTATCTATTATATCAACAAAAATATTCAAGGTGTAGATAGGAATTACATAGTTACTGAAAAGGAAATTTTTGCAATGGTCTATACAAACAATAAATTCATGCACTATATCATAGGATACTCTGTATTCATTCACATAGACCATACAAAAATTAGATATATTTGAAGAGTAAACTAGTGGTTGGGGGTAGACTTATGAGATGGTTATTGCTTCTCTAAGAGTTTGATATTACAATTATGGACAAGAAAAGAAAGGCTAATGTAGTAGAAAAATTTCTCTCGAGATTGCCAACAAAATCAATAGAGGATATTGTGGATGATTCATTTCCTGATGAACACTTATTTTCCCTCTCTACATACACCTTGGTATGCAAACATAGCTAATTATCTAGTTGCAAGGAAAAAACCACCACACATCCAACCAAGGGAAGAGAAACACCTAGTTGTGATAATTTTTCCTTATTCATGGGTAGCTAGATATCTATTCTATAGAAGCCTGATAATATAATCAGGATATCCATCAAGGAAGATGAAGTTTACAAATTTTTGAAGGCATGTCATGATGACTCTTATGGAGGACATTTTGCAGCTAAGAGAAAAGTTCTCAAAATCTTGAATAGTGGTTATTCTTGGCCAACACTTCATAAGTATACAATCAAGTATACATGAAGGTGTGACAAATTTCAAAGGATGAGACGACCTACTATATAGATAAAATGCCACTTCATCCACAACTATTCATAACACCATTTGAAAAGTGGGGGATGGATTTTATTAGTCCTATAATACCTACATCAAACAACAAAGAATATATCTTGGTCTATATGGATTATCTTACAAAATGGGTAGAAGTAGAATCCTTATAATTTGTAAGAGATGAAAATGTTTCTAAGTTTCTCTATGAAGATATATTTATAAGGTATGGTGTCCCTAGAGAAATAGTAATAGATCAAGGGCCTCAATTTTCTTTAGATCTGATCAATAAATTAGCATAAGAATATTAGATCAGACATAAGAAATCTATACCTCACCACCCCTAGGCCAATGGTCAAGTGGAGGTTACTAATAGAGAAATAAATAATATTCTAACAAAAATAGTGCAACTCCATAGGAAGGATTAGGTAGCAATGTTACCTAAAGTAGTTTGGGATTATAGTACAACTTGGAAAACAACAACAACCTTCACACCATATAAATTCATGTATGGCAAGAAGGTAGTCCTTCCAATTGAATTTGAATATAAAATTCTAAGAACAATGCAACTAGGAATGAATATATCAGTAGCATAGAAAGAGAGGTTGCACAATCTCAATGCTTTAGCTAAGCTATAGATGGAATCAATTACCATACTGAGATTGTACAAAAATAGCATATGTAGGGTATGTGTAGGATCATCATGGAAAAAATAGGCCCTTAAGTGGTGATGAAAATTCAAAAAAATCAGAGTTAGCAAACTTGACATAAAAATTTGAATAAGTTATCTATATTATTTCAAAAATATGTAAGAATAGAATCTATAGCAAATTGAATTTAGTTTCTAAACTACTAGGTTTATTTTTTATTTTTAAATCTATTTGGTAATTTGAAATTTCAATATAGTAGTACTTAAATTTCAAGGAAAAAATAAGAAGTAGGTGTTTATCTGTCCACCCTAACCACAATAAAATGATAATTATTTTTTTATAATATTTTAGATATAAGTAGAGGACACATGTCCCAATGTGATGTAAATTTTTTTGTAATTTTTTTCCAAGTAAAGTATTAATTATAAATTTTTTATTACAAATTTTAAAAAATATAAAAAAAGTGTATGTCTGACCACCTTAACTTGGTAAAAAATTCATAAAATTCATTTTTTTTTTAATCCTATAGTATGTGAAGCATAAAATGTGACATGTGTTTCAGATTCAAAAAATGTGATACTATTTGAAAGTTATAGATGATTTTCAATCATCCTATCAATCAAGACTTTAGTCGTAATTCAAATAGAAAATAAATAATAATTATTTATTAAATTCAAATTAAAGTATAATTTATATTGGTGGAAAGCTAAGAATATCCTTTAAAAACCTTATTTGTTTCATCAATTTTGTGTAAAAAAAGGTCGTCAACACATACCCTACAAATACCCATAATGATCCTGCACATACCTTGCAATGCCATAATCAGACTATCAGAATTCAAATAGAAAATGAATAACAATTATTTATTAAATTCAAAGTAAAGCATAATTTATATTGGTGGAAAGCTAAGAATCTCCTTCTAAAACCCTTTTCGTTTCATCAATTTTGGGTTAAAAAAAGTTGTCAGCCACATACCCTACAAATACCCATCATGATCCTACACATACCCTGCAATGCCATAATCAGACTATCAAGACAAAATAGTTCAACATAAGTGATTGGGCTCTAAATTATGATTCTATGTAAAAATATCATATGAAATCCAACAAGATGGCTCAATCTGTATGAAATTTAATATATTTTCCAAATGGAATAGTTTAGCTAAAAACTATTGATGTGGTAAGGTTTTCACTCTTAGTCAATGAACATCAATTGAAGCATTATAAGAAGCCACTACAAAAGGATTATTTCCTATGCACTCTTGATCATTAGTTTAAACTTGAATTAAATGATACATCAATAAACATAAGCACTACATCCAATGAAGTATTAGCAGATGAGCTACTGAACTCGCCTATCGATATTTCTAAGGTATTATTTTTCCCTACTTATCACATGCACACACATGCACAAGTGACAAATGACAACCTTCATTTTCTAGACCTATAGAAAATCTCATGGGTCTTGCAACATAACACCCTAGTGCACATCATTCAAAAGGGACCTATTTCTTCAGCTACCTATGGCACTTGCACCATCATCATTTCATTAGTGCATATAGCACCACCATTTACATTTAACTCATGCAACTTATTCATAAAATAACATGTAGAAATCACCACTTACTTTTCAAATGACCCATACAATGCAATAAATTACACTCTTCCATATCATACTTTTTTGAATCCTTTTACTTACCACTCCCACTTCTTTTCCATTGCTGTGCTCATGCTATGTAACTTTTTCCTCCACGACCATCCACAGTACTTTACCGTCAAATCATATAATTTCAAATCTTTCCCCATTCTAGAAGGAAACATTCACTAATATTTGCACACATCAAATTTCACTTCACAAAATGATCATAGGAACTTCTTACATTAAATACCTATAATTGACATTTAATCATGCTAATTTTATAGATGTTTACAATTAATGCATACTTTGAAAATTCATGTTTCATAATTTCAATGCTTAATATTTATTATCTTGGCCCTTTTGTACCTACTATTTGAGGAAAAATAACATCATTAAGTTTGGGCGAGGGGTAGCCTAAAGGTCTTTGTTGTTTCATAGTTTTCAAGTTTTCCTATCTATCATAAGAAAATGATAGTTTTAGAGAAAAAGTATCTAGATTTGTGTGAAGGTTATTTAGGAACAAAGTAATAGAATTGAGCATAGGTCATTCAAAAATATAATGCAATAGAATTGGTTGAAATATAATGGGAGGGGATATTGTGAGAAGAGATTTCATAGCTCATAATTTTTTGTTAGAAGATATTAAATGCTTTCCTATCTTCCAGTAGGTAGGTTGGTTTGACTATTTTCTCAAAATTATAGAGTATAATGAGCTCGCGATCCAAAAAAAATTCAATACTTTGCAAAATGATGAATCTATTGTAAGGCGACTAAGCATTGATGCCTCAAAATTAGTTATAGTAGAGGTATCAAGTCTTCCAAGAGTAGGAGAAGAATTCCCAATTAGGGAAAATGTAATTTCTTCTAGAAATGAATTCTTATTAACTGGAGAAAATTTGGGTTCTTCATCACAAGGTACAAAACCTCTTTCTTTACCTTGGATCTAGGCCTCATTGACTACATATATTGTTAAATACTTGACCTTTGATGGAAGGTAGTCATTATTATATACTATTCATTTTAAGATCCTTATCCATCTCTACCATCACAAAATGGTGAATGTACCAATTTTGTTGTATAATTTGCTAAAGAGAGTATCATCTGAGTATAAGAGGAAAATGCACTAGTCTACTCTTTCCCATTTTCTGGTCACTTTAATTATTAAAATAAGTCTCAAAATTTAGTTCCCCAATGTATCTTGAGAGGATTTTATAACTAGTAACAATGCTAGCAACATTATTCCAAGAAAAAATGTAGAAGAAAGGGGTGAAGAATAGGAAATGGAAGAACCTCCTATGGTTGCATAAGAGGGAGATATACCCTTTGGTTCCCCTATTTCATCACTTACCTACAACATAAAGGAACCTGGAGTGAAGCAAATGCAATAAACTCAACTTGAAAATTTTGTTGAGTAGACCATAGCTAAAGGGGATACATAAAACCTTACTTCTATAGAGAGGTCTTCATAGCCCAAGAAAAGAAAAATTATGGCCTCTACTTTGGAACCTATGAAGAAAATGAAATGGCCTACATGATCAAGAAGGCAATCACATCCCTTGAGGAGAAAGGAGCCTATGAAAGGGAAGGGTAGAAAGCTACAAGAAAATGTTGTTATGTTAGAAACTGATACAAATTCTAAGGAAAATGTTCTTGGTAGTGACATAAGAACAATTTTTCATCCTTTGTGCATGAGAAGCACTTCTGATTTAGATTCAAAAGATATTTTTTGGCTTAAAAGAACAATAAACCTCAAAGAAGCCCTATTTCATAAGAAGGGTTTGTACCAGAAGAGGAGGTGGAGAAAGATTTCTAGAAGAAGAAAAATCAATTTATTTTGTAAGGAAAAATTCAAACAAGGAATTGCAAGACACTTTACAGAGGATCAAAGATCTAGAAGAGAAACTTAATGTATACCAATAGAGGGATAGTGAGAGGGATATAAGAATCAAAGAATTAGAGGATTTTTTTTAGAAATTTATGCAAGGATCAGGGTTAGAAGCATTGACACAACTTTTGTAGTTGAAATAAGTAGAAGGGATCAAAACTATGAGAACCCAAATGAATATCCAAGAACCCCCACTTTTCTCACTGTGGTGGCACTTGGCATTGAATTGTGGAATAAAATAAGGGATTTTTCTTAGAAACAAAGAGATTGGGAAAAATAGAAAGAAAAATTACTATCCACACATGCTAGATTGATTGAGAAGCAAGAAATAGAAACCAATAAATTGAAAGTGAAGATTGATGAACTAGTAGGTAAAACAATTAAGTTAATGTGGTGAATACCTCCTGCCAAGTTCTACACTCTGTTTTTGCAAGAAAATTTTATTTGTTTTCAATTTAGCTAGATAATTAATCATCTCCCAATTTCTATGAATTCATGAACATTGTTTTTATAAAATTTCTAATAGTCCACATGAGAGATGCATGATCAATTGTGTGAATTTATTTACAAAACCTAATTCTTTCCAATGACACTATATGGAACTCACTCATATTTGTGGGAGATGTTCAACTTAGGTTCTAGCTTCTTGCATTAGAATTGAACATCAAAAAGGATAGTTAATACAAGAATATTAGGAAAGAGAGAAGTCACTCCCTCTATAGTTGAGGGGAGAAGTATTAGATCCTAATTCAATGGTGCACCAATGGATAGACCTCATAGAGAAGAGGGCAGTATCAACAAAAATAATGGAATGTAGAGAAATATATTACAAGATATTTAAGGAACTAGCAACAATAAAATTCAAGAAGGAACTTGAGTTTTCCTAGACTAGATGGAGAGAACTCACCCTAGAGCTAAAGAAGAAGGAACCTCATTTTGTTTTTAATTATGTGGAAGCAGTTGGAAGATCACACAAGTACATTACAACTACCTTGAAAAATGAAATTGTTTGGATTCCTCTCACTTTTCATCCTCCTCTCCTCTTATTACCTATTATACACTTGACAAAAAGGAACAAAGAGTAAGGTTTAGTAGAGAATAAAAGATGGGTGAAGTTCTCATACCAATAGGGTTTCTACTTGAAGTAGGGAAAGAGAGTGACCACATCCATGGATTATAGAGAGACTGCACTATAATATGACCTTTGACCCAAAATCTTGCTTGAGGACAAGCAAGAGCTTCAGTTGGGGGGAATGACGGGCTTTATAATTGACTAATTTTCTATTGTTGTTTCATAATTTTTATCATTTATTTCTGATAAGCTTTGAGACATTACCAAGACCTTTTATACTTTTCATATACTTTTAAGTAGTTTTAAGAATTTGGAATGAAAACGTGTTATGGTAATATAGACATGCAAAAAATTCCTAAGTGTATCACACATTCACTAACAC
Organism: Sequoia sempervirens; assembly: GCA_007258455.2. Taxonomy (NCBI): domain Eukaryota; kingdom Viridiplantae; phylum Streptophyta; class Pinopsida; order Cupressales; family Cupressaceae; genus Sequoia; species Sequoia sempervirens. Next base: position 44,116,864 of record VDFB02000015.1, read on the forward strand.
TACTTTTTTCATCATTTTCACCACTAATTCCTCATTTTTCACCATTTTCCTCACTTTCATTACTAACCATGCATTTTTATCACTTTCTTATTATTTCTCACCATTTTCATCCTTTTCATCACTTTTCATCATTTTTCATCATTTTCCCTCATTTTCACCTTATTTCCTCTATTAATTAAATAATTTTAAATAATTTAATTAATTAATACTTTTGTACACCAATTTTCCTCCATTACCCCTAATTAAATAGTTTTTAATTATTTAATTAGAAATTTCTATTTTTCTTCTCTCTCCCATAATTAAACAATTATAATTATTTAATTATCTAATTTTATTCCACTTGCACATGGAATATTCTTTTTTCTAAAAGGAATATTCTTTTCCTCACATGATTAAATAATTTGAATTATTTAATTAATCTAAATTTCCCTCTCAAAAGCATATTCTAAGGTATATTCCTTTTCAAAAATATCTCAACCAATTCCCTAAAATTGAGGAGATATTTTAAGTTTTAATTAATCCTAGCCATTGATCTCCAAGATTCAATTTGAACCATTGATCTCAAATTCTAATCTACACCCTTGATTTTATTTTTAAAAATCTATAAAATCAACCATCTCCCTCCATTTCAAATAACCTAAAAACATTGTAGTGAATCCATGTTATTTTGAGCATTCATTTGATCATCTAGTCATCTCATTTTGATCATTTTCTAGGTCAATTGAAGCTTTTACAACCATGGGAGCTAAGTTTTGAGAAATCCAACATATCTCCATCATAATTTAAAATGGCATGCTCAGTTTGAACTTCTTGAATTTTGATTTTTATTGTTAATTTTCATTCTAATTATCATTTTCAAGTTGGAGCATTGAATTTCATTTGCTAGTGGGTTTTTCTTATGTGGGTATTTGAGATTTCTAACCCTAATTATGTTAGTTCTTATTTTAATTGGTTTTCCACTAAACCCATAGACATGTTGGCATGCCTAGTGAGACCCACATTCTTGATCTAACATTTTTTATCAAGTTTTGATGACCTATAGGTTACAATGACATGATTACAACTCAACATGTTTGTCATGCAACAACATGATTGTTGGTTTACAACTATGCATTTGTTTCTAGAGTGGCATGTTTGACTATCTGACACTTTTGTTTTCTTTATTCCAGGTATAATAGTACATTTGATTGTGTATCGATGCATTTTCTTTGACTCTTTGCATCTACAAAAATTACAGTAACACATTTTTCTAGCCTTTGAAATGTTTGAGGTATATCAATGTGTTTGATTGCTATATAGTTTTGCTTTTATTTTTATGGATTTTTTTTGGTTTGTATGCTTTTTTATTTTAACTAACCCTAACATGGGCCTATTTGGTTGATTATTTTGAGCTACCATATTTTTCCAACACTTGGAAATCTTTGGGAGATGACCAAAAAAGTAAAACTATTGATGATTTTTGCAAGGTTATTTCCTTTATATTTTCTAATCTTAAAATTAACAACACATTTCAATTTGGTGCTTTAAAATGAGACTTATTTTTCATATATAGTAGGCTATGGGTGTGTATTCTCTCTCCTTGCACTTCACACAATCTTGGAGATCAAAAACACCTCTAGTTTTAATTTTTTTTTTCTACCAAAGAAGTTGTCTATGTATGCTCTCCCCTTGCTCCTAGTGTGATCTTAGGTGGTCAAAATAGCAACACTATTCCTTCCCTTTATACCTTTCAATAGGAGGCATACCTAGGGATTTCATCACCGTAGGGTTCCACCTCAACTATATTTTTGGGTGGGGTATATAAAGGGGGGAGAACAAAACATGTACCCCAATATGTGACCAGTGTTGTTTGAGCCAAGCTACATGACCCTCGATCCATCGAGACACATTTGGTGAGGAGCACAAAGGAGATCCCTCCAATATTAGGCACTATTAGATGGAATCACTATTCACTGATCCCCCATTATGACCTTTGATAGTTAGTCTATAGTGGTGAAACATATAATATCATGTATGAAGTTACTCACCATGTACTGTCCCTTGTTGAGGTGAATGGTATTCCTTGTTAGGGCCCTATCCTTTCAATGTGAGGGGTTTCGAGGTAGTACATGACCTTGGCATACCATAGTCACCCATTCATTGGATGGTATAACTTTGGAAGGTGGTGCCACTATAGATTACCACACCTTTTACTACTAGCTAGGTTATGCTTGTTTGCCATTTTTTCAATTGTGTTATACATGTGATATCACTAGCAATATTTGTGGAAGAGAGCTTGTGAAATTTCCTAATTAACTTGGGGTTAGTATTAATTTTATATCTATTATTTGTATCACTTGCCAAGAAAACATAAATTTCACAATTACCTTTTAAATTGTCAAACTTTCACTAACTCACTAAAACTTGCTAGAGAAATTTGCTTATGCTTATCACAATTTGTTGCATTTGTAAATATTTCCACTTTTGTTTGTATCTTGCCACTTTTATTTTAGCATCTTGATGCCTTTTTCCTACATATTGATGCTTTTACACATCTCTACATATCTATCTAAAACCCTATTTTTTGGCAGATGGCCAACGCCCCTCAGGATTTGTGACATGGACTAACTGCCTCCCGTGGATCCGTTAACTATGATAGTTGTATCAGGAATTAGCAGGTTGATCTTTTGGTGCAACAACAACTATGGGCCAACAATTGGTATTAGATCCAAAGGTGCTAGGTTTGAATCCCCTCAGGTAATGCTGAGGGGGAGTTTGTTGGCAGATGGTCAGTGCTCCCCTCAGGATTTGTGACATGGACTAACCACCTCCCATGGATCCGTTAACTTTGATAGTTGTATTAGGCATTAACAGGTCGATCTTTTGGTGCAAAGGAAATTGTGGGCCAACACTATTATACTAAACCTAATCTACACAACAACACTTTTGTACATCTTACCTCTTTTGACTATTACACTTTACCAAATTTTCCTTGCATCTTTCTTCCTTTTTCAACATTTTGATGCATTTTTCTGAGGGTAGCATAGTTCCTTTGTCCAAATTGATGTGTTTAACTGTTAAATCAAATCCTTTTAAACTTTAAATTTCTCAAAATTAAAAAATTTCATAACCTATTATCCTAGAACTAGAGGTGTTTGACACAATAGACCTTATACTCCTACATAATCCTTTTCACCCTCAAAAAATCATATCACCTTTCATCTTGGGTTTTCCTAGGAAATTTTACCCTTTCCTTTTTTGGACAAACATCAACCTATCAAAATCCTTAAACAATAAACATTCTCAAACAACATCAGTCTTGTTAAATAAATCCTTAACATCCTTTGTCAAAAATCAACCCAATCCTTGGACATCATAATATCAATTAACCTAGGTAATAAATTTGATAGGGTCTCTTGTTAAAATTTATCCTTAGCTTGTGAGCTTATTAACTTAGTGTAACTATCTTCCCTCTAGGTTTATAAAATCACCATCACCTCTTTCACTTGTACTCATTAGTCTAGTCCTATTCAAGAATCACCCAACCTTCTATAGACATCTAGATATCTAGAATAATCAAAGAAACCCCAAATATCATCCCTTTTTTCAAAAAATATCAACAATATATCCTTTGAATCCATTATAAAATACAACCATATCACCACACTTCCATCATCTCAAATCTTTCATCCTCTAAGTTCAATTGTTATTTTATGCCTATTACTAGATCCCAACACAAGAACTTGGAGGAAAATCCTTGTAGCTCTAATGTCACCAACACTATAACTATTGAAACTATATCTAAAACACCATGGGGAATGCCCCTAACTTTGTTCCTCCTGGGTATACTACCCACATTAATAAAAGAAACCTCCCAAAGAACAAGAAAAACATGTAGAAGATGATACCATCTAATTTACCTCAAAAAAAAATTTAGAAATGACTCAATATCTCACAAAGGCTCAATCACTTGATGAATTAATCATATTAGATACAAACACCTATTTTCTTAGAATTGCACAACATAGTCCTAAGCTACTAGTCAATTTTAAAGTTGAAGCTCTTAAAGATCCAAACCTTACCCATGTAGATAAAGAAATTGTGGTAGTGCGACAAATCTATCAACCTATAAGACAACCAATAATCCTAAATTTTATTACATAACCAATGGCACCAAAAATGATGCACCCTATGGAAAATAATGTGCCAATCCATTGTATCAAAATCTACCTCAAACATATCAAAAAATTGCAACACCGCAAAACCAACTGAATCCTAATATCATCATGCCATCACATTCAAATAATTATTTTACGACACCACATGAAACTCATAATGTTACAACCATTACTTGGAGACTAAAAATGTCAAGAAACTTATATGAAACCTCTTTTTCACAAAATGTGCATCAATAATATTCAAATCCCAACATGCAAAACATGTCAAGCTTTCCTCCTAGACCATCAAATGTCACACCTAACGAACCACTCCATGCAAGTATCTCACCACACTAACAACATAAAACTTCACCCATCTACACCATCCCTAATCCAAATAATACATCTCAAAATCCACCCTAATAAAAACCTACCTATCAATACACACAAACTAATCCACCTCAACAAAAACCTACACCTCAATACATTAACACTGTTCCTAATCAAACAAACACACAACTTAATCCACCTAAACAACACCCTACCTATCAATACACAAAAAAACCCACCTCAACAACAACTTATGTATCAGCTAAACACACATCCAAGCCCCTCGCCTAACACATTTCAAGGAATACACAACACCAAATCATTAAAAAATAAAACTCCTCAACACCAACTCATCATTCATAAAAACCAAATGTTTTTCCTCAACATCAACACATCATCCCTCGAAATATAGACATACTCCCTCAACATCAACACCACATTCCACAAGAACCAAACACATATAGCATCCCATAAGGATTGAACATTCCCCCTCAACATCAATATAACATTCCACAAGGACCAAATGTTCCTTCCAATACATATAAAATCCCTCAAGGATGATGCAAAATTAAAACCCATCCTACAACTCATACCAAAATTAAAATCCACCTAATCCACCTTATAACACTCAAGGTGATGAATTTGCATTAAAAATACAAAATTTAAATCAAAATATTATAGAAATACAACTTGGAACAACTAAGAAGAGTTATGACTTGGAAGATATTTGTCCCTATCCATATGACTGAAGCATTTCCATGATACCCTTCCCTAAAAAAATTGAAATACCCAAGTTTTACAAGTATAAAGGAAGAGGTGATCCTATTGAACACATATGGGAATTATTTGTGGCTTGCATGGACCTAGCTTACAATGATACATACATAATAAGACATTTCCCAAGAAGTCTTGGTTGAAAAGCTATAGAGTGGTTTTCTCACATACCCCCTGGAATCCAAAAAATCAATGAACTCAGAAAAATTTATCAATCACTTCTCATACAAAATATAACAAGACATTTTTGTACCCAATTTGTACAATATAAAAAAAAACCCAAGAGATTCCTTTGCTTCTTTCTTGTAATGATGGTGACATAAAGAAAGCCAATGCAAGTGGCTCATTCCTAAAAAACAACTTGTTGACATCTTCATACAAAATCTAAACACTGACTTGGGATTTTAGTTGACCATGTTATTTCTTAACACATTTGATGACATCATTGAAGAAGGCATAACTATTGAAAAGGATCTTATCGCAAAAGGATTTGTGAAGATATACAATAATAACAAAGATCAATCCTCAAGCTCAAATAACAAGTCACATCTATGGGAAAAGAAAAAAGTTACCAATGATGGGGTAGTAGATGCTAAGTTCATAAGAAACATATTTCCTTCATCGAACAATCTACCAAAAAACCACCAAAAAATCAACCAAAAAATCAAAACCCATACCCTCCAAGGGGACCACCAAGACCCACCAATAGTAACTTCAATCAAACAGGGAAAAAGTAGAATCCTTTGGGAGAACCAATAGAAACTATTTTGCATAAATTGATCCAAAATAACCTTCTCAAACTACTAGAACTTAAAAACTATGAAGTGTTGAAATGCACAAGACAACTAATAGGGGGGGTGAATCATTTGTTATCAATCTCAAACCTCAAACAATTATTAACTCTACATCCACTTTAATCTATTATTAAGTATGAATATGAAGTGCAAATGATTGCAAGAAATATCAACACAAGTAACACCAGATTTACATGGAAAACCCAATAAGGGAAAAACCATGATGAGGATTAACTCACAATAAAGAGTAATTGTAAAACTAGCTCACTACCAAGGGGCTCACTACCCAAGATATGACTCACTATCTAGATAGGACTCACTATCTAAATAAGAGGCTCACTTCCTATAGATACATAAAGATAGAAATAAAAATATTACATAGAGAACACTATCTCAATGCAATAGAAGATCCACCACATCAACTTGCACACATCTGTAGCTTTAATTAGAAAATTGAAGACACTATTAGCTCACTACTTTCAAGAGTCTAACACATTGAAGTTCTTGCTACCTCAGTTCACTTTCACACTATCTTCACATCTACCTTGCTTCTCACACTTGTGGCTTACAATCCTTAACATCTTGCATTGTATTTATACCATCTTCAACTTTATAAACTTTCTCTAGGGTCAACTACACATGCTTCATTTTAAAAATTCAAATTAGATTGGAAAATCAACATTCCTATGGTGGATAAGAATGAGAGCGGACCAAACCAACACTTAAATAGGACCCAAAGCAACATCTTGGATCAATCACATGCTTTCTTAATTGATACTTATCCTTTGCATGATGTGTAAACACCAAGTCATCCAAACCTAATGAAAACACCAATGAATTTTGAAGTACATGCTTCTATAACAAGAAGATAATATGTAGATCACAAACAATGCTTCACCATACACTAGAACATATCTTAGATTCCTTTAGATTCATTCGAAACTACTACAATAACCTTCATACTCAAAACAATTTCCATCAGTCCATCCAGACTGTACAAACACACATAGAAACTCTGAAACTAGTCTTTCGGAGCACCAAACCACGGAAACCTTTGTTAGAACATAGATAACACCATTACAAGCCTTCTTCCAGATCTGTAAGACCCAAAACAAACTAGAAGAGGATTGTGGAGCAGGAGAAGATACATTTCTCCTAGTCCACAGACAAACAACTCTGTCAGACCAGTTCACACATTGGTGAGCAAAACTTTCACTCTTCATCAAACAAAAAGATATAATCTAGGATACATCACCCAAGGATGCCCATAAGAAACACTTCAAATCCAAAAAAGCATAGGATCAAGAGAAAAGAAATGTGGAGCACATACAGGAGCACATTTTGAATACATACATAATTTTGACTTCACTATTTATTAATTTTCTCAAAAGCACTTGGTAACTCATCATATCAACACACCTGCAACACCATAAAGATATCTCCATGTACTCTCAACATCTCAATAGTATCTCAACTATACATGCACCACCTACAATCACTTGATTCTTTTCTCTACAAAAACCTATACTATGTTGACATCAATGACAACATTAATGACAACATCACCATACTCATTCATACATGCAACAATCGCCCCCCTTTTCATTGATAGCAACACATGACTCTCTCTCCCCCTTTGAAATTAATGGAAAAGAAAAAAAATTGTTTACATAATTCTGATCGATCTCCCTTAGGAGTGCACCCATGATAACACACATCTCATACTGTAACAATGATACTTCCTACTCCCTTTGAGGATTAGACCCCAATCATCGATCCAAAAAAATTATGAATTTGTAGATCCACTGGAATGATGCACCTCTATGTGCACCTAGTTCAAAGAAGGAGGGGCAGTAACCCTCAATTTCCCCCTGAGATACTCAAAAGTATCCTTTGAAAGAGCCTTAGTAAATATATCAACAATCTAATCCTTTATAGGAACATACTCAAGCTTGGCTTCATCCTCCAATACCTTCTCTCTTAAGAAATAATATCTGATAGATATATGTTTTGTCCTTGAATGCATTACTAGATTCTTTAAAATAATTATTGCACTTGTATTATCATAGAAGATAGGGATAGGATCATCACACATCACTCCTATATCCTTCAATATTTTATTCATCCATAGTACTTGTGTGCAGCAAGATGATGCTGCAATGTACTTAGCTTTTGCAATGGATAAAAAAAATGAATCCTATTTCTTTCTTAGCCATGAAACCAACCTACATCCAAGAAAGAATGTACCACCACTTGTACTCTTTCAGTCATCTACACAACCAACCCAATCTACATCTGTGTAAGCACACAAAGTAAAATCAGTATCATCAGGATACCATAAACCATAATCCAAAGTCCCTTTTAGATATCTAAATATCCTTTTCACAGCTGTAACATGTGTTTCTTTGGGTTCATCTTGAAATCTAGAAACCAAACATACTGCGTGCATGATATCCGGTCTAGTAGAAGTAATATATAATAGTCCACCAATCATAGATCTATACATGCTTTGATCAACTTTAGGAGATTCATCATCCTTAGTTTGTACATCTAGTCACCATAGGGGTATAGACCATTTTGGAGTCATCCATTCCAAACTTCTTCAGCAATTCTTTAACATACTTTCATTGTGAAATGAATATTCCCTCGTCAGTTTGATTGACTTGAATTCCAAGAAAGAAATTCAACTCACCAATCATAGACATTTCAAACTCTTTTTCCATCTCCTTTGCAAATTTCTTGCACATACCCTCATTTCCTCCACAGATAATATCATCAACATACACAACCACTATCAACATTTTGTCTACTTCAACCTTGAAATAGATATTACTATCCATGAAGCCTTTATTGAACCTTTGTTGTGTCAAATAACTGTCCAACCTTGCATACCATGCTCTAGGAACCTGTTTAAGTCCATACAATGCCTTTTGCAACTTATAGACCATGTCTAATTGATCTAATAACAAAAATCACTCTAGTTGTTCCATGTAGACCTCTTCTTCTAGTTCTCCATTTAGGAATGCAGACTTAACACCCATCTGGTATACCTTGAAATCTTTGTGAGCACATAATGCCAGAAACATCCGAATAGCCTCCATTCTTGCCACTGGGGAAAATTTCTCCTCAATGTTTATTCCTTAAACCTATGAATAACCTTTGCACACAAGCCTTGCTTTGTTTCTTACTACTTCACCATTCTCATTCGGCTTATTCCTGAATACCCATTTTGTACCAATTACATTCGTGTTTACCGGTCTAGGAACCAATTCCCAAGTCTGATTTTTTTCTATCTGTTGTAACTCCTCTTTCATTGCTCTAACCCAATTTTCATCTTTGCATGCTTCACACACTATTTTAGGTTCTATCTTGGAAAGTAAACATGAATTTACCTCAACTGCTACCACTTTGCTTCTTATATTTACGCCTTCACTTTTTTATCCAATTATCTATTCTTTCGAATGATTTTTCTATACATATTTTGGAGTCTTAGGAGTAGGTTCCAAAGATTCTTCTTCTTCCTTATTCTCTTCTTGTACTTTTCCACAGATAGGTTCATCTAGTTCAACTTCACTTATTTCAATTGATCTATGCATATCTTCATCAACTTTTACATTTGCACTTTCAACAATTTTCTCAATATTTTATTGAAGCATCTATAAGCTATGCTATTAGTTGAGTATCCAAGGAAAATACCTTCATCACATCTTGCATCAAACTTTCCTAGGTTCTCATCATCTCTTTTAATATAAAATTTTCTTCCAAACACCTTAAAGTACTTAATAGTAGGAATTTTTCCATGCCACAGTTCATAAGGAGTCTTTGTGTTGTTACTTTTGATCCAAACTCTATTAAGAATATAAATAGTAGTGTGAATTGCTTCTCTCTAGTATACTTCAAGTACATTTTCCTCTTTCATCATAGTCCTTGCAGCCTCTTGAATAGTCTAGTTCTTCCTCTTAGCAACTCCATTCTACTGATGGTTTCTAGGAACATAAAAATTCCTCTTTATACCATGCTCTTCACAAAACATATTAAACTCATTGGAGGTGAATTCTCCACCTCTGTCAAACCTTAAACATTTGATTTCCAGGTTCACTTTATTCTCTACCATAGCCTTGAACACCTTGAATCTATCTAGAGATTGAGCTTTCTCCCTAGGAAAAGTAACCCATGTCATTCTAGAATAATCATCAATTAGAAGCATAAAATACCTGTCACCATTAAGACTTATTATTCTTGTGGGACCACAAAGGTCTATATGAATCAACTCTAGCATTCTGGTAGTTGATTTTTCTTTTCCTTTAAAGATTCACCTTGTTTATTTTCCCAATTGAAAACTTCTAAAAACAATATTGGTAGGCGTGATTTTAGGTAGATCCCTGACAACTTCTCTTGAACTAATCCTAATCAGATTTTCAAAGTTAACATGTCCCATCCTCCAGTGCCATATCCAATTTTTATTAAATTAAGACACAAAACACTAACCATCAATACCCTTAATTTGATAAATGTTTCCATATGTTCTTCTTCCTACAACTACCACAATTTTGGACCCTTCTATGATCTCACAAGTATTATCCTAAAACACAAGCTTAAATCCTTTGCTACACATTTGTCCAACACTCAAGACATTATACCTCAAGCCCTTAACATAATAGACATCATCAATATTTTATTTTCCATCAAAACTAATAGCTCCTTTTCCAACAATCTTTGCACCAGAATCATCTCCAAACATGACTAGTCCTCCATCATACTTTTCAAGTTTAGTAAACTTTTTTTTTCTCTGATCACGTGATTTGAGCAGCCACTATCAATTACCCTATAATCTTTGTCTTGTGTAGCATGAAAGGCAGTAACCAAAGTACCTTCGATCTCAAGTCTTATTTTTTAGACCACATTCCTTTACACATCTTCCATGGTTAGTAGACACTGATTTATTCTCTAAGGCTAGAAATAAGTATTCATCATTATCACCCTCAATATCAGATTCATCGCCAGGAATTCCAACATTTTCTCTAACATAATACAATTTCTTGAACTTTTTTTCATTTTTTTCTTTATTGTCTTTGCTCTTCTTGTGTATGGCTCTATTTGGACATCTTGAAGCATAGTGACCAATATTTCAACAATTGAAAATTTTAAAAGGTAACATACCTTTGTACTTACCGGTACCTTTCTTCAACTTCCTTGTAAAATTTTCTTCCAACTCCTCTAAACTATCACCATCTGAATCATCTTTTGTCTTAGTGGCTTGGAAGTTTGTTTCTATTTTCTCCTTTTCTTTTCCAAATTTCCTCAATTCAAAATAGTCAAGGTGCCAGATAGTTGTTCTTTAGTGAATTTCTTTGGATCATACACTTCCTCAATAGCTGAGACCTTGTCACTGTAACTCTCTGATAGGGTCTTTAGAATCTTCTCCATTACATCTTCATCAAAGTACCACCTTGATTTTTGACTTCATTTACAACAATATCAACCCTCTGAAAGCAACTATCAATGTCTTCACCTTCTTCCATTTTCAAGTTCTCATATTTGTGCTTAGCTGTTAACTTCTTTTACAATTTGACTTTGTCATTTCCTTCATAGATATCTTTCAACTTTTCCCAAGCTTCATTAGCAATTCCCAATGAAATAAAAATTTTCAGCTTAGTCCTAGATAAAGCACTCTAGATTGCATACCTTGATTTTTCATTTTCTTCATAGGCAGAAATCTCATCTGTAGAAGAAGGACCACTTACCAGCTCAACATATTTTTTCTCAACAACTTTCCAAGTCTTGTAACCAAGAGAGATTAGGTAACCTCTCATCTGCACTTTCCAGAAACTGTAGTCAGATCCATCAAACACATGGATTGTTAATTTGTGTGCCATCGTATCTACCTCAAGTAGTTAAGCTCTTCTCTGAGGAACCAAAGCTCTAATACCAATTTTTGAAATGCACAAGACAATTGAGAGGGTGGGGGTGAATCAGTTGTCACCAATCTCAAACCTCAAACAATTATTAACTCTACATCCACTTTAAGCTATAATTATTATGTATGAATATGAAGTGAAATGTGATGTAGGGGCATCCAGAATCATTCAGAACAATGGAGGCAGTTGAAAGTGAAGTTGTAGGGTACCAGATTACTATGTTTGATTGCTAGAGGTTGAGGAGCCGAAATTAGTTACTAGACATGATTAGCATTAATGTATTTAAGGCTGTATATGTCGAGGATCTTGTATATGTCAAGGATATTGAGAAAATTTTAATAAAATAAGTTGCAAGTTGTTAGTGAATGCAGTGGAGTTCAGTATGTTGGCCAACTCAGTATATTGATAATCAAAGGTTTTGGATTAAAGGGTTTTTCATTAAGTATATCTAGTTTATCGATGCTAAGTTTTAGAGATCTGTATGAAGATTCGATTCAGTTATGAGTATCTACATTCAGATAGTGTCTTGTTATTCTAGTTAATGTTCCTAAAAGAAGTTAATGTGATTCTAGTAGTTGAAGTTGTTGCGGATATTTCTGTGGTGATTCATGATGTTTGTGGATGTTTCCAAATCATGCTCTAGATCTGTGTTGTTGATCCACATTGATCGTTGTGCCCACGATTGGAGATTTTCTTTTGTGAGTTCATGTTTTCATGATCTTGGCCAACAAGGTGTTTGTAGCATGTTGTGGATCTTCGAGGAATAATTTTTGAAGGTGTTTCATGTTCAAGGATGTTGTTTTGGGTCTGTAATTTATTGTGGCCAACATTGGTTGGTTCACATTGTGAATTTTTTATTGTTTGAGGCCAACCTATTTGAGTTTGCACGTTACCTTCCTAGCCATTGTATTTGGTCCAATTTGTTGAGAGTTAGAAGGCTTGCGAAAGATATAAAAGGAAGACAAAGGATTGTTACAAGGGGATTGAAAAAAGGGGATCAATAAGGTGATCGATGGTATGAAGTATGAAGCACGGTGGTGAAGTTTTTTGATTTGGAAGAATCACTGAGCATAGGAAGTGTGGAGCAAGAGAAAGAGTTTATGACAAATTGTTATTGTATGAATCATTTTTAATTCCCTGGGTTGTAGCTTAGATTCTGTTGAGCCTATGAGGCATATGTAATGTGTTTTGAGATTATAATATAATGAGGAATGAGATTTGAAGGCTAGTATTTTCCTTGTTAGGGTTTTCCTAGGATATATCTTGTGTCTAGTGTTCATAAATATCTTTAATCTTTCTATTGATTTTAATTTCTATTGCGTATCTATTGTGATCATGGAGTTAGAATTTTAGGCTACAAGGTTGGACAGTCCTTAATTGGACCCTCCTACCTTGGCTGTATCAATTGGTATTAGAGCTAGTTGCGAGTCTGTTAGCTAGTTGTGAATCTATTGAGAAGAAGGACAATGTTGGAAGAAGTGTGAAACCCTAGAAGTAATAAGTGTCATCATAGAAGAAAAATTGAGGCAAGAAAGATTCGGGTAAGCATTCAAATTTAGTTGTTTATCTAATTTATTTCAATGGGGAAGATTGGGAAAAGGATGAAGAAGAAGAATGAAACCCTAATATGCAAAAGGGATACTTTGGAGGAAGAATTGTGTGAAATCAAGAAGTGTAATTCAGAATTGATGGAGGGGATGAAAGAACTAGGAGAAGACAAGTATGATGCTCTTGAAGAATAACTAAAAGATGTAAAATGGAGAAATGAAGAACTAGAAGCATAATTGGATATGTTTGACGATGTTAGGAAGAAATTTTCAAAAGGATTCAAGTTGTTTGAAAAGGTGGAAAAGAGGAACAAAGATCTGGAGAAAATTTTGAAAGAGCTAAATATGGAGAATAGTTTGCAAAAGGAAATATTTGGTTTGAAGGGACATGTTAATTAGTTGGAGCAATCACTTATAGCATGCCAAAAGGAGAATGTGAATCTGAAATCTAAGCCTAAATTTTGTGGTGTTTCTTGTGATACTAATGATTTGTGTGATGTTGTAGAAGTATCTTTAGAAGGTGAAGTTGAAGATAACCATGTAATGAAGCCTACAATTGTTGGTGATGGTATTTGATTCAAAATATTGTAGAGAATGGGATATGAAGGAAAAGGATTGGGAAAGCATCAGCAAGGAATTACAAAACCTATTTAACCAATAATGAGACCCAAAGGTGAAGGCCTTGGATATGACAAAGGTAAGGATGTTTTTACAAGTTCAAACAATTTAAATTAGGGGAGAAAATGTATCTATTGTTCACATTGTAATAGGCATGGACATGAAAAGGAATTGTGTTGGGATCTATATCCTTGTAAGTTATGTGGATTAAGGAGTCATTATGAAAAAATGTGTTGGGATAAAATGAGAAGGAGACAGCCTATTATAGATTGAAAGAAAATGAATTATGGATGGATTGATGGAGAAAAATGGAAACATGTTACTTGTATGCTTTGAAGATTGTACAAATGGAAGAACTCATATGTTAGAGGAAAAGAGGGATGAAGATGCAAAGAAAGAAGATCTTATGCAAAGTAGAACAAGGAAAGTTATTCAAACTATAGAAGGAGAGTTGACAAGAGTCATAATACTTATCACAATGAAGGGTACCAAAGGGGTAAAAGAGGATTTTCTATAGGAGGAACCTATTTTCAAGTTTGGAGGAAGAAAGAATCAAGTACTAAATGTCATCATGAACCTAATGAAAGAGGAGTAGTAAAGGATGAAAAGATAGTTTGTGTAGATGAAGGAGAGCCTAGTGATACAAAATTAGTTTATGCAGAGGAAGGGGAACCTTTGGAGGTATCAAATTTCATAGAACTCGAAGAAGGTGAGGCATTGATCTTAAGGAGAAAGTTTATGTACGAGGGAAAAGTAAATGAGGATGATCTTGAGGCAACTTGCAAGGTGGGCTTGCTCAAGCCGCTGGCCAGTGAGGTAGTGCAAGGCCTGCAAGTAGATTGCCAAACCTTGACCATGACAAGATGAAGAACCTGAGGTAACTTCCATGGTGGGCTTGCTTAGACTACTGACCAATGAGGCAGTACAAGGCTTGCAAGTAGATTGTTGAACCAATTCAAGAGACAATAAGAGCTTGAGGCAGTTTTACAGGGTGGACTTGAATAGAACACTGAACTTGAGGCAGTTGCAAGTACCTATGGATAGATCGCCAAACCAAATTCAAGAGACAACATAGGATTGGACATAGTATAGACCAAAGTGAAGAGGATCACTTTTCAAATAACCCTGAGAGTTTGATGCAGGGGCATCCAAAATCATTCAGAACAATGGAGGCAACTGACAGTGAAGTTGTAGGGTACTAGATTACTATGTTTAATTGCTAGAGGTTGATGAGCTGAAATTAGTTACTAGACATGATTAGCATCAATGTCTTTAAGGCTATATATGTCAAGGATATTGATAAAATTGTAATAAAATAAGTTGCAAGTTGTCAGTGAATGTAGTGGATTTTAGTATGTTGTCTAGCTCAATATATTGATAATTAGAGGTTGTGGATTAAAGGCTTTGTCGTTAAGTATATCTAGTTTATCCACGTTAAGTTTTAGAGATCCGCATGTAGATTTGATTGAGTTATGAGTATTTGCATTTAGATAGTGTTCTATTATTCTAGTTGGTGTTCCTAAAATAAGTTAATGTTATTATAGTACTTGGAGTTGTCATAGATGTTTCTATGGTGATTCACGATGTTTGTGGATGATTCTAGATCATGCTCTATCTATGTTGTTGGTCCACATTGATCATTGTGCCCATGATTGGAGATTTTCTTTCATGAGTTCATGTTTTCATGTTCTTGGCCGACAGGGTGTTTGTAGCGTGTTGTGGATCTTCGAGGAATAATTTTTCAAGGTGTTTCATGTTTGAGGATGTTGTTTTGGGTCCTTAATTTATTGTGGCTGACATTGGTTGGTTCACATTGTGAATTTTTTATTGTTTCAGGCCGACCTATTTGAGTCTCCACATTACCTTCCTAGCCATTGTATTTGGGCCGACTTGTTGAGAGTTAGAAGGCTTGCAGAAGATATAAAAGGAAGACAAAGGATTGTTACAAGAGAATCGATATAAGGGTATCAATAAGGTGATCAATGGTACAAAGTATGAAGCACGGTGGTGAAGTTTTTTGATCTGGAAGAATCACTGAGCATAGGAAGTGCAGAGGAGGAGAAAGAGTTTATGAAAGATTGTTATTGTATGAATCATTTGTAATTCCCTAGGCTACAACCTAGATTTTGTTGAGCCCATGAGGCATATGTAATTTTTTTTAAGATTATAATATAATGAGGAATGAGATTTGAAGGTTGGGTTTTTCCATATTAGGGTTTTCCCAGGATATATCTTGTGTCTGTTGTTCATAAATATCTTTCATCTTTTGTTGATTTTAATTTTCGTTACATATCTGTTGTGATCATGGAGTTAGCATTTTAGGCTGCAAGGTTGGAGAGTCCTTAATTGGACCCTCCTACGTTGGTTGCATCAAAATGATAGAAATCAATATCAACACAAGAAACACTAGATTTATGTGGAAAACCCAATAAGGGAAAAACCATAGTGAGGATTTACTCACAATAAAGAGTAACTGCAAAACCATTTACAAAGAGGCTCACTACCCAAGATAGGACTCACTATCTAAATAAGAGGCTCACTACCTATAGATACAAAAAGATAGAAATAAAAATGTTACACAGAGAACACTATCTCAATGCAATAGAAGATCCACCAACAACTTGCACACATCCACAACCTTAATCACAAAATTGCAAACACCATCGGTTCACTACTTTAAGAAGTCTAACACATTGAAGTTCTCACTACCTCAGTTCACTTTCACACTATCTTTGCATCTACCTTGCTTCTCACACTTGTGGCTTCCAATCCTTAACATCTTGCCTTGTATTTATACCATCTTTAACTTTAGAAACTTTCTCCAAGGTCGGCTACACACGATTCATTTTACAAATTCAAATTCGGTCAACAACTCAACATTCCCGTAGTGGATAAGAATTAGAGTAGACAAAACCAACACTTAACCAGGACCCAAAGGAACATCTTGGATCAATCACATGCTTTCTTAATTGATACTTATCCTTTGCATGATGTGTAGACACTAGGTTGGTAAAACCTAATAAAAACACCAATGAACTTTGAAGTACACACTTCCGCAACAAGATGATAAGATGTGGACCACAAAACATGCTTCACCATACACATGAACACATCTTAGATTCCTTCATATTCATGCACAACTACTGCAACAACCTTCATACTTAGAACACTTTCTATTAGTCCATCTGGACTATACAAACGCACATAAAAACTATGAAACTAGTCTTCCAGAGCACCAAACCATGAACACCTTTGATAGAACATAGATAACACCATTACAAGACTTCTTCTAGATTTGTAAGACCTAAAAAAAACCAATGGAGGACTGTAAGGTGAAAAACATAGAATAAGAGTTGGAAAGTTGCAAGTTGAGTTATTATCTATTCAGAGACAGAGGGAAGATTTAGTTAGAACTTTCTGGTTGGTCAAAGAAATTGTTGAGGTCTTTTTGGATCATCTCTCTAGGATAATTTCTGATGTAGTAGATTGTGAACGATAGTTCCTATCTTTGGAATGGTCATTTTCATTTATGTTGTTGACTCTACTAGATAGTATGTGTGCTAGAATGGATTCTGAAATGCTATCTTGGGAGAGGATTCTTCCAATTGTGAGAGAAAGTTGCAAGAATATTTTTCATGTAAAAAGTGTTATTTTTACTTGATCTCTTAAATGTTCTTATTTTTCCCTTTTCCTTTGATGGAAAAAATGGGGAGAAAAATGAATAGAAAAACAAAAACAAGAAGAGGTATTGAATTGCTTGACAAAGGTGGAGTGAGTGAAGTCTTGGAGTTTTGTGTTTTTGGAATTTTTGTTGTTTTTCCATCAATGCCAAAGGACGAGATTGTTGAGAATTTGTTGAGACGATTTATCATTGTTGTCATTGATTTCAAAACCTAGATTTGGAAGGTTGTGCTCTAGATAATATACATAAATGATCCATCCTATTGTATGCTTTGATGTTGTGTAGTGTGGATGTTATCTTTGATCATGGTATGACAACACTTCTTTTTGGGACATCTGTGGAAGTTAGTTAATGAAAAATAATGAAGAATGATCTTTTGATGTTGGATGTTGTGCTCAAAGCTTACTCTGGGTGACCTTTCTATCCTAACATTCATGTAGCATGTTACAAGTTCCGGTATGTCAAATTATGTTTCTTCGGTTGATATTGAAATTGATGATAATCAAGATTTGGTATTGGTTGTGGCATTCTCATTAGCTCTGGAACATATTTCATACAATTCAAATTTTGATAATTATTGTTGGAAACAAGCAACACTGAGAGGGGGGGTGAATCAGTGTCGTGCAAAAATTAAATTTATTATTCTAATCTTTAACTCACTTAAGCTTTCAATAAAAGAAATATGCATGAATAGAAAGAAAAAAATCACAACACCATAACACCAATATTTTTACGTGGAAAACCTATTATGGGAAAAACCATGGTGGATGGCCAGTTCACAATATAATCTGAGTATACCCAAAATAAAGATTACAAAATGGGAATGCACTTGCATTCAAGCACACTGCCTAGAGCTCACTGCTCAAAATAGAAAGGCTCACTACCTTACAATGATTTGGATTAGATCCAAGAGAATGAAGTGAAGAATTAGCATCTAAAAATGCTTGATTATAGTTTTGGTTAAGCTCAACAGTTGATCTTCTGTCCTTCTGACTGATTCAACAACTCTGCTCTACTATGCACAAACTTGCACTACAAAACCTTGATGCACAAGTGAAACTATTCATAATCGCTTAATTGACCTTCTGATAATTGAAAATACCCTTCAACACATTTTTTTCACACACAAAATGATATAATTGATGACTTATATATATATCCACAACAAAAGATTTAGTCGCTACAAGTCGGCTTCAATAAAACTTAAAAAATTTAGCAACTATCGGCTCAAATATTGAGTAATATCCAATGCACATCCACAAAGGTTGTTCACAACTTAGCTTGGACCCAAAACATAATGATCAAGCACAAAATAATTCAAATAAACATTCCTCAAATATCCGCAACACATTATATCAACTTAGTCAGCCAAAAAACACTGATAAACAAAAAGATATCGATCAGATCTCCAAACTTAAACATATCATGGTACGAGGCACTAAACTACCAGATGTTCTATTCTTCTAACTATTTGCAAACTGTCTATTGGTGGGAGAAAATGATGACGTGTGGATCAGTCACCGACTAGGGTTTCCATCAATGACAACACCTAAAATAATTTACAATGTCTCTTGCCAACAATCTCCCCCTTTGGCATTGATGGCAACACTTAGTGAAAAATTACTAAGTGTCAAATCAATACCACCATGAACTACACTGCCACTTCAAAACTCTAAAAAGAAACTTTAGCCTCAACTTAGAAATGCAAGTCCCCCTAAGATGAATACACATTTTTCACTATACAATTCTCCCCCTTTGACATCAATGGAAAAATTGGGGACCCAAAAAAGAAAATTTCAAAAATGTACAAGTATAACCTAACTTACACAAATTTGAAGAAATCTGCAAAATCATTCTTCAACACACTAAGATTTGTGTCCCAAACCTTTTTGAAACTCTCCAAAATTGTTATGTGACCACAAAGTAAATAATACAAAATTTCTATAGCTTCAAGATTTACTGGGTCATAAGTTGCCATAACATCTTTGGTCTCTTTTAACACATTTACCATTATTTCAATCTTTGGACTAATTAGTCCTTTGAGTTTGCATGCTCTCCCTATAATCCTTTCATTTTCATGCTTCGAATTCCTTATTTTTTCAAGCAAAGATATTACCTGACCTTCATGCTCACCAACATTACTAGCTAATGGATCAAAAGCATCAAAAAGGGTAGCCAACTATTTTTCAATATCCTTCACCTTTTTCTCATTGGCTTTAGTGAATTTTGACAAAACTAAACATGAATTATACACTTTTCCACCTTCAGATAAAGTATCTTGAATATTTCTTATGTAGGTGGCTAGTAGAGTTCTATCTTTTCAAATTAGTTCTTTCAAACCACCAAATCTCTTTTTCTTAAACTCCATCTAAAATTTGATCATGACTGATTTTTCAAAAGATTCAAAGTGAGAACTTACAAAATTTATGAGCTTATCTAGCTCACCAGAAGAGGAACTAGATGGATCCTTGACATGAGTAGGCATTAATTTCTACAGGACTCCAGATGCAAGGCTTAGCAATTAACTATCCTCTAGGTGAGACTTTAGAATCTTCTCACTAGCCTTAGCTTGAGCAATTGAAGTGACCTTCATCATTTGAATTGGGGATAAAATAGATAGATTGATTGAGATTTCATCCAGTTCAGGATCAAACTCTTCCTACTGTTCCATCAGAAATTTTTTCACTGCCTTGACAATGTCTCTTTCCTCCACTCTAATTTCCTTGACTTGAACCTTTTTTTCTTCAACCTTGGGTTCTTCAGAGACTATTTCTCAATTTCCTTTAGGCACTTCAACTTCTTAATTTTGTACCTCCTCCTCAACTAATACCACCTTAGGAACTTTGGTTTCTATAGGTATTTCTGTATTTTCCACATCAGGAGGAATCTAAAAATCCTCAGCATTTGCATTCACTTCCTCATTTTCCCGAACATTTTTAGTATTTACTTCCTCAACATTAATCTTATTCTTGAACATAAATGCTTCCAAAATTTTCTTGGTTTCATTAACAACATCAATTTCACCAATCATGAGTTTATTCACCCTTGTCTTGCTTTTAAAATCCTTCTTGGTCTTTTCAAGGAGTGAGTTCATCTCCTCAATTGATATTTCTAGACATAGATCTGCAAGAATTCTTTTCCTCAGATTCTTTTCTTTTGTTCTATAATTTAATCTTCTTGACTCCAAAACATCATTCAAACTTTTGGATAATCCAAACATGATTTCAACAAGAACTTTATTGAAATTTTTCATATGTTTAATTATGGATTCTTCAAGAATTCTTTGATTAGATTCATCAAAATTTTCAAACCATTCACAGAGGGGCTTAAGATTATCATCCTTAATAACTACTTTCGCAACTCCCTCAACTGACATGGCTAGTATGTCAGTTTTTTCCTTCTTCTTTGCTTTTTCCTCTTCACTAGAGGATTTTCCTTTGGTTAGCTTTGTAGCTTGAGTTCCGGTAGCCTTCATTTCTAACACATATTCATCTATATCAGTCTCCTCACTTTCTAAGATGCCTTCATATGTTCTTGTGCTTTTATTCTTCTTCCTTTTACCAAAAGCCTTGTCTTGAGCTGGCTTGGCTATAGGAGTGGACATAGATGGGGAACTCCTGGTAGATCTAGTGCAGGAAGAAGATACTCTTGGACTAGTAGACTAAATTTTTGCAGACTCTTTTGTTGCTTCAACCTCATCTCTCTTTCTTCTTGCTTCTCTCAAAGCTTCTATAGGTAATCCCATGCTTTCTATGAAGACTTCTACTTCTTTCCTTACTCTTCTAACTATCTTAGGCTTTTGTAATTGATCATGGACTTACATGTTCTTTTCTGTATAGGTTCCAAACCTCTCTACTATTAGATCCAGGGGCATGCTCAACAAGTGTTCTGCATACATCTTCAAAAAAAATTCCTCTACTTCATATCCCATGGGAATTATCCATATTGTTTTGGGATCAACAACTTCCATATGGCATTGGTCAATATCCACCATGAAGTAGATAGTATATTTATACTATTCCACAATTGATGTGGGAATTCTTTCCCTAACATGCATCATATTTTGGAAATTTTTGAAGTACCCCTAGAGGGTATTATTCCTGAACTGTCGATCACCAATTCCAAACAACATGTTCCTTATCTAAACAACTACAGGATCATCATTTTTCCAATGTACTTTTCCAACACCTGAAACCTCATTCATGAAATAGAAGAATAAATATAGTAGCAAATTACCGTATTTGAAAGTATTCTTCTTGTCTTTCTTGATTTTACTTAGATTCTCCACAAACTAACTTCTGAGCAACTCACACAAGTCATAATCAACATTTTTTCTTACCATCTCATAAGCTACATAGAAGGCCATACCTGATACAAAATTATCCCAACTTGAATGATAGATCTTGTAGCCAATGACCATTGATGCAAATTTTACATCCACTTCAGCAATGTCTTCTATTGTCATTTCCCTTCTATCCCATTGAGCACATGTTGCATTAGTAACCTTCTCATTCTTCATGAATTTCGAGACTGGAAGTCTATCGGTGGAATTCAGACCGATGAATACACATATAGCCTCTTTTGTAATTTTAAATGGAAAATCCAACCACATGAACTCAACATGAACATGAATCAGAACATATCGTACCCATTCATTTTCTTCAAATATGGGAAATTTTGAAAATTGTGCAAACTTCTTTTCTTCTAGGGTTTTTAATTTTGGATTTACAGTAAGATCCTCTCTAATTATATGATGGGAATATAGATTTATCATTTGAGAGCTTCCTAATTCTTCAATATTGGCATGTATATAAGCCCTAATATCTTTGAAATGCAATACTTCATATGGTATAGATGAAAACACAACAAAGGGCTCAATCTCAATAGACTTATAAGGATTCCATTTGAACTTTGGATGGAGTCTGTCCTTGACTTCGACTACCAGAGGAGTGGACATGATTGCAAATTTACAAATTCACAGGCTTTTTGATAAATACCTTTCCGTCAAATGGAAGTTTGACCGTAGAATCCTCTTCACGCTTGAATCTATCCACAATTCAGCAAAGTTTACTCCAAGGCTCTCCAAACTACTTTCCTCTAAAATGCAAAGTGACAAATGAAGGATGAAAATGTTCTTTTATCATCTGCACACCTAACCCTTTTGTCGCAATAAATGTTTTTACCCTAATTCATCTGGTTACCCTGTTTCCATGTACTAAGATAGATGATTCTTCTGTGGATCTCCAAAACTCTGCAATACTACTTCCAATTGGTTGAGAAACATATGAAAAGTGTCAATTCACTTATTGGACTTGTCCACATTCCAATATCAATTTACTACAAGGGGTTAAAATATTTTTCTAATAGTTCCCCCTAGACCAAAAGCATAAAACTAATTCTCAAAGGAATTACCAGAAGTAGATTCTGGTGTTGGCATATTTCCTTCAGCAAAGGGATTCTTCTTCACCCATTTCTTCTACATTTTCCTTCTAATCACATCAGTACTGTAATGACTTTACCTTTTCCCTTAACATCTTGTTACATGTTCTGTTTTACCAAACCTCTTCAGTTCCAACATAATCTAGCAGTGTGGAAAAATTTATTGTAATTGTAACACACAACATTTCTCTGTCTAGGCCAATTGTTCCACTGAGGGGTATGTGCAGGATCATGATGGGCCAAAAAGTGGCAATATGATGGGTATGTGGTTGACAACTTTTTTTTACCCAAAATTGATGAAACAAAAAGGGATTTTAAAGGAGATTCTTAGCTTTCCACCAATATAAATTATGCTTTACTTTGAATTTAATAAATAATTATAATTCATTTTCTATTAGAATTATGACTAAATTCTTGGTTGATAGGCTGATTGAAAAACATCTATAGCTTTCAAACGGTATCACATTTTTTGAATCTGAAACATGTGTCACATTCTATGCTTCACATACTATAGGATTAAAAAATAAAAAATGAATTTAATGAAGTTTTAACCAAGTTAAGGTGGTCAAACATACAAGTTTTATATTTTTAAAAGTTATAATAAAAATTCATAATTAATTATTTACTTGGGAAAAATTACAAAAAAATATGCATCACATTGGGAAATGAGTCCTCTACTTATATCTAAAATATTATAAAAAAATATTATCATTTTAATGTGGTTAGGGTGGTCAGATAGACACCTACTTATTTTTTCCCTAAAATTTAAGTGCTACTACAGTGAAATTTCAAATTTTCACCAAATAGATTTTTTGTTTTAAATAAACCTAGTAATTTAGAAACTACATTCAATTTTCTATAGATTCTATTCTTACATATTTTTGAAATAATATAGATAAATTATTCAAATTTTTATGCCAAGTTGCCTAATTCTAATTTTTCTAAATTCTTTGCCACTTAAGGGCCTATTTTTTCCATGATGATCCTGCACATACCCTGAGTTTGTCTTGATCTACCTTGATTGGAAATATGCCCAAATCTATCGCATGCATAGCATATGAAATCTTTATGAAAGTTATTCATCACAACTCTACATTCACTTGACTTATGAACATACTTATAGCAATTAAAGCATTGACTTGAGAATGATGGTCCACTTGTGTTCATCCTGCTCCTACATTGAGAAGCCATATGACCAAATTTGTTGCAAGAAAAATAGTATCCATTGAATCTTTTTGCATTTGGTTGTCTTATCAGATTCCTTCTAGGTCCATTCATCTAATTTCCTTGCCTAAATTTTGCTTGTCTAGATTTCTTTTGTCTAGATCCAAAACTTTATCCTTCTTCATATCTAAGACCTTGCCTATCACCATTAGTCCTCTATCCTTTGATCACTTTGTCAAGTTTGGCTAAGATTTCTTTGAATTTATCCTTGTACTCATTTGCAACAACGAGTTCATTTATGAGATCGTCAAGCTATTTTTCAAGTGCTTCCTCATTGTTTTTAGATCGCTCCAGTTCATTGTTCAGTTTTTTATTTCAAGGATTGTGCAAGATTTTCTTCATTCTTCTTCTATCTTCAATCTCCTTGGTCATCTTCATCATGATAGATTCCATCTCACGCTTGAGAGAAACATTTTCTCTATAAAAAATTTCACATTCTTCTGTTTTCTCCTTCAAGGCATGACTGAGTTGTTCATCTGCTTAAGTTGATCACACAATTTCTTTCTTTTCTCCCTTGATTCATTGATTTTTTCTTTTAATGACTAGATGAATTTCTCTGCACTTTCAAGATTTCTTGCAATTCCTAGTTCTTAGACTTTGTTTGGTCAAGATCATCTAGGGCCACCATAAGTTGTTGTTGAAGACTACTTGTATCCATTGAAAAACTCCTTCCATGATATCCCCAAGCTATTAGACTTCTTTTGAGGAACTAGCTCTGATACCAATTGTTGGAAACAAGCAACACTGAGAGGGGGGGTGAATCAGTGTTGTGCAAAAAAAAAAATTATTATTATGATCTTTAACTCAGTTAAGCTTTCAACAAAAGAAATATGCATGAACAAAAAGAAAACAATCACAACACCATAACACCAGGGTTTTTACGTGGAAACCCTGTTAGGAGAAAAACCACAATGGATGGTCAATCTGCAATATAATCTTAGTATACTCAAAAGAAATATTACAAAATGGGAATGCACTTGCATTTAGGCACACTGCCTAGAGCTCACTACTCAAAATAGAAAGGCTCACTGCTTTACAATGATTTGGATTAGATCCAAGAGAATGAATTGAAGGAATAGAATCTACAAATTCTTGATTCTAGTCTTGGTTAATCTCAAAATTCAATCTTCTATCCTTCTGACTGATTCAGCAACTCTACTCTGCTCTGCACAAAATCGCACTACAAAACCTTGATGCACAAGTGAAACTATGCATAATCACTTAATTGACCTTCTGATAATCACAAACACCCTTCAACACATTTTTTTCACACACAAAATGATATAACTAATCACTTATATATATCTACAACAAAAGATTTAGTTGTTACAAGTCAGATTCAATAAAACTTAAAAATATTAGTAACTGTTGGCTCAAATCTTGAGTAATATCTAAAGCGCATCCACAACGGTTGTTCACAACTTAGCTTGGACCCAAAACATAATGATCAAACACAAAAAATATTTGAATAAACATTCCTCGAATATCCACAACACATTATATCAACTTAGTCAACCACAAAACATTGATAAACAAAAAGATATCAACTAGATCTCCAAACTTGTATGAGGCACTAAGATTTTTGGATAAAATAAGAAATATACTAATAAACCTCCCATGAGATACACAACTCAAAATAGTAACATAAAATCTCCACATGAATCAATGATCACTAAACTATTGAATACTCTATTCTTTTTACTGTTTGCAAACTGTCTTCCAGTGGGACAAAATGATGACATGCAAATTAGTCACTGACTAGGGTTTCCATCAATGACAACACTTGATAGAATTTTCAGTGTCTCTTGCCAACAATTATGTTATGTAAAGAACCTATCTTATGTATGAACTATTTATGGGTCCCTTGGTAATTTGGTAAGAATATATTTATGTACAACCTATCTTTTGGGTCTAGTGCTAGCATGCAAGGCCTTATTAAATATTTCAAGGTTATTCCTCATGTCGACATGTTTTGTGGTGACCTAGTTCAAATTTTTTTTGGCCGACTTAGGAAATTATGAAGACATTTTGATTAACTGACTTAGGAGTTTATGAAGGCATGAAATGGTATAAGGAAAAGTTTTTTTTTTTAATGAAACAAAAAGTGTGGAGTATGGTGTGTGCGAGCAGATAAAAGGGTGCGAAGGAAGAAGTAATCTGATTTGTAGAGGTTGTGCCAGGAAGGTGTGTAGAAGATTCTTGACCGGATCTATTGTAGAAACATATTGTGCTCTTAATATTGAACTGAATTCATGCATATGTAGATGAAACTTCATAAGTCTAATTTTTTTAGTAAGAATTTTGTAATTAGATGTATTAATAGGGTAGTGATCCCACTAGAAATGAGCCTTACCTACAGTGAGCATTTTGGCAGTGAGCCTTTTTATCTTTGACTATAATGGTCGAGTAGTGAGCCCACTGACAGTGAGCCTTACCTATAGTGAGAAACTTGGTAGTCAGCCCTTTGTAAAAATCACCTTAACTAATGCTTTATAATTAAGAATTAACATTCTCTATGGTTTTTCACTTCTTGGGTTTCCATGTAAATTCTGGTGTTCATTGTGCTTGGTGTTGTGTGCATTCATGTTCATATCTGTTTGATTATTTTTGGATTGATATAAGCATGCTCCAGATTAATTCAAGAAAAGAAAATTGTTTTATGATAACTAATTCACTGCCCCTCTCAGTTATCCAGACTGTTCAACAACTGTTTCATAAAAAAAAAAAATGCTTTTATGAAATGAGATCCCATTTTCATAAAAGCATAAAAAAATTATTTTTTATGAAATAGGAATGAAATCTCACTTTTTTAAAAATGGGATCTTGTTTTAAAACAAGCCATGTAATTCTTAAATGGGATCTCATTTTAAAATGAGCCCTATTCTTAAATGGGATCCCATTTTTGGCTTGGGTCCTTGAAGCGAAACAAGATCCTATTTTTTAAATAATGGGATCCCGTTTCATTTTTCCTAATTTTAAGTTTTTTCTAAGTCTGAAACTTCCACCTTAAGTGGACTCAACTTTGTGCTTTCACCCTAGTTTTTCAAGTAATTTTTTAAGCCTATTAGCCAATACTTTTAAGAATATTTTGTATTTTTTTTACACAACAAAATTGGACAGTAGTCCCCAAAGATGGTGCAATACTCTTTCTTTGGTATTAAGATAAAAAATGTATTGTTGATGTCTTTTACAATTTTCTTTTTTCTCCTAAAATCCTCCACAACTTCCCAAACCTCTTTTTCTAGGAAATGCTAGTATTTGTGATAGAACGTAGGCAATTCATTTGGTCCTGGTGAATTCTCTAGATGTAGTTGGAAGGTAGCATTCTTTACTTCTTCTATCGTGAAAGGTATAGTAAGAATTTAATTCTCCTCTTGAGTTATTAACTTTTGTACATTTTTGAGAATTTCCTCATAATTCAATGTGTCTACTACACTTCTAGGGGATAGAAATAATTTGATTGTTTCCTCCTATATTTCCTTTCATTCTCAATTTTCTTGTCATCAAAAGAATGAATTTCCATAATCCTCTTATGGCCTTTTTTTAGTTTGGATGCATTGCGATTTTTTTTAATTTTCATTGCCTTCACATAACCACATCTCTCTTGATCTAGTATAACAATATTATTCTTCCTTGGCCAATAATTCATTATATTCTTCCATGATTCTCTTTCCTTTTTATAGTCTTCCTAGAACATTTCATATGTCATTACTTTTTCATTCAAATTTGACAATTCATCTTCCAATCTTTCTTTTCTAACAAATATGTTTTTGAAGATTGTCATATTACATTCCTATAATTTCATTTTGATGTGCTTAAGTTTATTTTTGAATATAAATATTTTTTTCCCTACACATTTTGGTGCTTCATTTTACCATCATTCAATTAGGTCTACCGGTTCTTCCTTTCTGAACTGCATCTTTTCCACTTTGAAGTAACTTTATTTATTTATTTTTTGCTATAATTG
Organism: Sequoia sempervirens; assembly: GCA_007258455.2. Lineage (NCBI taxonomy): Eukaryota > Viridiplantae > Streptophyta > Pinopsida > Cupressales > Cupressaceae > Sequoia > Sequoia sempervirens. The sequence continues at coordinate 44,145,293 of VDFB02000015.1, forward strand.
TTATTTTAATGAGGAGATCATCTAAGCTAGCTAGAGGGAGAATACTTACTTTCATATTGAAGTTTGTTTCCAACCAATTTTCTGAGAAAACAAATCTGGCTATTTTTTATCTAATGCAACACATACCATCTCTCCTATTTGATCGTGTATATGAACCATTCTTTGTTGGAGCATCTAAGAGATCATTGCTTGTTATGAATAATCCAAATTTATTCATATAAGATGAGACTTTTACATTTCCCCCAAATTTCTCCTCTTTCTTGAGAACATCATTGAATTCACAACCCATATTTATCATGCATCCTCCCAAAGTGGATATTTTTTGACTTAACATCTCCCATAGTTTTTTCTTATCTTGATTTCTAGCTGGGCCATATATATTGAAAAGTATCAATTTGATATTTCACTTTAGACTTGATGCTTCACACATCATCCAATTTTCTTCTTTCTTAATAATATTCATCACAACATTATTAATTTTCCATACAATACCCAAGCCTCCTGTTGTTCCATATGGATTTGAGAAGGATTCCTCCTAGCCTCTAAGAAAGATGATTTGGATATCTAATTCTTCTAGCTTAGTTTCTTGCAATTGTATTATATTTTCCTCTACCCTTTTTATTTGATGCTTAATTAAGTGTGTTTTGTTAGGGGCGTTTAGGCCCCTAATATCCCATGTAACTATATGCATGGCTCTCTGTCGATGGAGTGCTCTCCTCCCTTTGTTCCTTGTAGGAAATTTTTGATGCTCTTGATACCCTTATCTTGAGCAAGTTCTTCTTGCCTTAATTTATTTGATTTTAAACCTTTCTTTTTCTTTTCTTTTTAGATTGGTTCCAACAATCTGGTTGTTTTTTGGGTAATGTATCTTAATTCTATTATGTTTAATTCACCATAGTCCTCTTCATTGTTGCTTTTAGAGAAAATTTCTTTATTATCTTCATAATTTTGTGTGAGGTTAGGTATAGAGTTTTCTTCTTTCATTGCTACATTTTCTTTTTTTGGATTACTCTACCTAATGCTCAATTTTTTTTTGTTCTTTAGGGTTGTTTGGCATTATCTCCTACTTTTTAGGGCTTTCTATTTTAGTAATGTCCTCTACTCTTATATTGGTATTCTTTCTCCTCCATGTTTTCTTTGTTTTTGTAGGTTGCCTACATTGTTCTGTCATATGAATTTTTGACCCACATTTCAAACAATAGAGTCTAGAATTCAATTCCCTACCTCACAATCCCTAATTTAGACTTTAGCTTTATCTCTTTAGGGATTGTTTTGATCACTAAATTTTGAATCCTTGCATAAAGATTTGAATTTATTTCCAACAAAAGGATGTCAATTTCTATTAGATTGCCTAAAGATCTTCTAAATTTCTCCAAGCATTCTTTCAACCAATATTCTAATGGCATGTTGTATAATCTAATCCATATTGCCTCTTTGTTTTGGTTAAACCTTTGTGGATTAAAATTTGGTTCCCATTTTTTAATGTATATAAGGCTTCCTTCAATTTTTTAGATGTCATTTTTAAGATTATATACCTATCTTCCTTTGATATGAATGCTAAAATGAAGCTATTCGACAAAAAATTCACACATGATCCTGCTTCTAGTTAAACCTAACCTATTTTTCAATAGTATCTCTATTTTTCCTAGGCCCTATTATTCTACATATGATTGCAAAGTCTTGCAAAAAATTTATATCCTCTTCTATTTCTTCTTGCATATCGATCTTTTGTATTTCTTCCAAATAATCCATCTAGAAGGTAGACTTATTCTCTTATTTTACTTTCCTTCTTATTGGTTCTAAATTTCTATCATTATTCCTCTTATATTTTTTCAAATATTTATTCTTAATTATTTCTTTAGCAGGCTTATACCTTCTTCTTTTTTGTACTTTGTTTATTTGGTATTTCCTACATAGATTGTTGGCTCCATGTTCTTTTTGAAATCAAATGTTGACCTATTGCTTGATTTATGGGGATATTGTTTGGCCATGATAAGAAGGGTGGTGCACTATTCATTCATTCTACCTTTTACCCCAAGTGTATTTTGGGCCGCATTTTGTTTTTATTGGCTAACAAATTTATTTTATTAAGTTGTTCTCATGATAATTCGTAACTCATGCAATTCGCTATAATTTTTGATCTTCAACATATCTATGATTGTTATTATTTATTTTTTTGCACAAGTGAATTTGTTGTTTGTATAAAAATGTTCGCATGTTATTTTTTATTTAAATCCATATTGAAATTTGAACACTCTAAACAAAGATTATAATATTAAATATTTTTTAAAAATATATCAAACATTGATATCTGTTTTTTAAATTATTTTATATTTATGATGTATTTGTTTACATTGAGAAAGATAATCTCCATATAAATACTAAAATTCAATTAAATATTCAAAAAATTATAACATTTAAATCTATCAAAACTCTTACCAAATGGGGAATTATGAGTGTTACTGAGGGAAAGATGAGTGACTGTGGCATGTGCTTTGTAGTCCTTAGCCTGTGAGGTTGTGGATGCTTGTTCCCATCTCCTAATGCATGCATCTTCCTTGTGCAAATCGATGGTGGGTTTTTCCATTGGGTGTGGGGGGTGTTTCACTACATACGAGGGTGGTTTTCTATTTTCTAATTCTCTTTTTCTCACTTTTTGTTTGTGGTTTCCTTTGGTTGGTGTGTGGGTTGGTGGGATTATGGCAGAGCAACAGGTTTCTACCAGTTTGGTGGTGGTTGGAGGTGGTGCATCTCTCAATGGTTTTTCGTCAGGTATGAAAGATTTGCAGTCAAAATCATTTTATGTAGGGGAGGACCCTAAATTAAAGAAAGTGAATGGCTATTTGTCCAGAAGCTAGGATCAACTGGTTTTGGTCATTTCTCCTGAATTGATGGTTGACGATGTTTCTTATTAGAGAAAACATGCTCTAATCTACAAATTTCTTGGGATCCATATTCCTCTATTGGCTTTGGAAGCTTGGATTAGGTGTTCATGCCAGGTTGAGGGATACATGGAGCTTCTGGTGGTTGCAAATAGTTATTTTTTGGTTATTTTTTCTAATATGGCTGATAGGAATCAGTTTTTTGAGGGAGGACCCTAATTTTATAATCATGTTGGATTTTTTATCAAACCATGGCATATGGGTTTTAATTCAATGGAAGAATTTCCATCGAGGGTTATTGTTTTGGTCTGATTGCCATAACTTCCTGTAGAGTTTTGGAGAGAAGATATTTTACAATGAATTGTTGCTCTTCTTGTAAAGCATGTTGCAGTTCCTCAACAAACCCTTGAAAAAAGGGTTATTTCTTTTTCTCATATATTTGTGGAGAGATATTTGAATAATCCCTTTCTGGATTCTCTAGAAATTTTCCTTCGTTCTTTGTCTTAGGTTCAACTGCTTGATTATGGATCCCTTCATTTTTGTTGCTGAAATTTTCATGAGTATGCACATCTTCAGAGGCAATGACCTAGGGTTATTAAAGCTCCTCATTCTAATAATTCCCCTTCGTCTTCAACACCCAAAGTGGTTAAGGAGGACAAAGGGAAGTCTTCCATGATGGAGGGTGAATCGAATAAGGTTGGCTTTGTGCTAGTTAAGCCTTGGGCTAGGGTTCATGGTCAAAAGAGATCTTTAAGGGACATGCAAACTAAAGAGGGCTTTAATTGGTTTGAGGTGTCAGAATATTTAACCTTGGAGGAAGGAATCCTGGTGGATGTACCTTCTGGTGCTGCTCGTATGGGTTGTGATGTGGTGTAGGGACGGGGGTTCAGTCACAATCTTCATTTTTCATAGGGTGTGCAAGATCATCTAGTGTCTCCCAATGGTCCTTTGCAAGATGATGATGATATTGTTTTGGCATATTTGGCAAAGGAGGCACTAGCTTCTAGCAAGAGAAATGGGTCTTCCCTAGCCTTCGAGGTACAACAACGCACCCTTATGAAGGGACCATCTGAGTTCTCTTCTAAAAGTGGTTGTAAGAAGGATCTTGAGAAGATTAAACTTACTAGAGATTTGTTGGTGGAGTCTACATCTGTGAAACCCATTGATGTAACTCACTTTTCCCAATATCATCCATGATTATTCTTTCCTTGAATGTAAAGGGGTTGAATAACACCTCTTGCCAAAAGGATATTCATGATTTGGTTGTAGTCCATTCTCTAGATATATTTTATGTTCAAGAGACTAAAATTTCAGTTGATTTCATGCTTCAGTGTGCTTCTCGTATATGGTGTTTTGGTAAGTTTTAGTGCATTGGTTCTTAGGGGATCTCTCTAGGGGTTTGGCTCTTTTTAAGGATCAAAGAAATATTGCTCCTCTTTGGTGGATTTCTAGTAATTCTACTATCTCCATGGTTGCCTCCACTTTGGAAACATATGGGACTATTTTGGTTTCTAATGTTTATGCTCTGACTGATATTCATGGAAAAATTTGGCTTTGGGATCATATAAGGTATGCCAGATCTTGTGCTCCATATCTTCCTTGGGTCTTAGCTAGTGATTTCAATTCCATGTTGAGTTTGGAGGAGAAAAGAGGTGGGTTTCCTAGGCTTGGGCCTATTTATGATCTTGTTCAAGAGAATGTGGATTCTCTAGATTTAATTGATGTTAAGCCTTTTAATGGGGTTTTCACTTGGAATAATAGATGGAGTGGACAGGAAGCAATTTTTGAATTTTTGGATAGATTTCTTATCTCTTGTTTCTGGGTGGGGGGTAGCTTGGTTACTGGATTTGAGATTCTTGATTGGAGGGGTTCTGATCATTGTCCAATTAAATTTTTAGCTACCTTTCTTACGGTTTCCAAGAATATCCCTTTTAAGTTTCATCTTATGTGGCTTCCTGATTCTTCCCTGCATGATCTAGTGGCCTAGTGGTGGCATGATGGAGGCCCTGCTTATGGTATAGTTATGTACTCCTTTGTTAAGAAACTTCAATATGTTAAATATCACCTTAAGAGATGGAATAGGTTGTGTTTTGGAAACCTAAAATCTATGAAGAGGGATTCTCAGGCATGCCTTGATGTGATTACTCACTGAATTTAGGATTATGGTTTCTCGAATGCTTTAGGTAGAGCTAAATTCACGGCTGCGAGAGTAGTGGAGTGGGAGTTCTGAGAGGAGATTTTTTGGAAACAAAAGACTCAGATTCATTAGCTTCAGGAAAGGGACATGAATACTACTTTCTTCCATCATTTTGTGTAGGCTCATCAAAATAGGAGGGTATGTGCAAGATCATGATGGGCCAAAAAGTGGTGATATGATGGGTATTTGTAGGGTATGTGGTTGATGACCTTTTTTTTACCCAAAATTGATGAAATGAAAAGGTTTTTTAAAGGAGATTCTTAGTTTTCCACCAATATAAATTATGCTTTACTTTGAGTTTAAAAAAATAATTATTATTTATTTTCTATTTGAATTATGACTAAAGTCCTGATTGATAGAAAGATTGAAAAACATCTATAGCTTTCAAAGGACATCACATTTTTGGAATCCAAAACATTCATCACATTCTATGCTTCACATACTATAGGATTAAAAAAGAAAAAAATGAATTTCATGAAGTTTTGACCAAGTTAAGGTGGTCAGACATACGATTTTTTATATTTTTTAAAAGTTGTAATAAAAAATTCATAATTAATTATTTACTTGGAAAAAAATTATAAAAAAATATGCATCACATCTAGACATGAGTCCTCTACTTATGTCTAAAATATTATAAAAAAATATTATCATTTTATTGTGGTTAGGTTGGTCAGACAGACACCTACTTCTTTTTTTTCCCTGAAATTCAAGTACTACTGCATTGAAATTTCAAATTTTCACCAAATAGAATTTAAAAAAAAAAAAAACCTAGTAATTTATAAACTACATTCATTTTTTTATAGATTCTATTCTTACATATTTTTGAAATAATATAGATAACTTATTCAAATTTTTACATCAACTTTCCTAACTTTGGTTTTTTTGAAATTTTTGCCACTTAAGGGCCTATTTTTTCCATGATGATCCTCCACATACCCAGGAGTTTTATTTCCTCTTTGGTTAACTCATAAGGGCTCCATATATCTTCTCTATAGGCTTTGTTTCATGAGGCTAAATAGTTTTATTTTTCTCTTTTTTTCTAAAGATTCACCTCCTACAGAAGATGAGGAGAATTTGATCCTTTCTTCCATTCCCTCCTTGATCACTAATGAAATAAATGATTTCCTCATTCACCTAATTTCTTTGTCTAAATTGGAAGAGGTTGTTTTTGGGATGAATAAAGGTAAAGCTCCTAGTTTGGATGAATTTCCTATTGAATTCTTTCAATAATTTTGGGATATTATAAGTCTGGATTTGTTAGAGGTTTCCCGAAAATCTCTTCATAGTAAGCAAATGCTTCGAGCCTTGAATTCAACTTTCATGGTTCTCATTCCTAAAAAGGAAGGTGTTGATCAACTTGAATTCTTTAGACCTATTACTCTTTGTAATACATGGTGTAAAATATTATTACTAAATTGATTGTAGAGAGGCTCAAAGTTTGTCTTCCTTCTATGATCTCTGAGGAGCAAGGGGGTTTTGTGGCTGGTAGAAAAATCTTGGATGGGGTGGTGGTTGCATCTACAGTCATTCACTATATGGCGACTTCTAAGGAAAAATATATGTTCATCAAGTTGGACATGGCTAAAGCTTATGATAGAGTTAAGTAGCATTTTTTTTTGGAGAATTCTCTTAGGCTTTGGTTTTAGTCATGATTGGGTTAGATGGACTATGAGTTGTGTTACTTCTTCCTCTTTCTCTATCATTATGAATGGGGAACCTTTAGAGATTTTTGGGGCTTTCAAGGGCCTTCGTCAAGGAGATCCTCTCTCCCCTTATCTATTTATTATTATGGTTGAGGCTCTAGGTAGATTTCTTAAGTCTTGAGTTTCCCAGGGCATGATTAAAGGTTCATGTTGGGGCAACGTGCTACCACATCTTTCCCATCTTTAGTTTTTTGATGGCACTACTCTTATGGGCAAGGATCACCTTCAGGAGGTTGTTTCTTTTAGGTAGGATTTGGATATTTACCTTGCTGCTTTGGGTCAGAAAGTCAATGATCACAAGTTGTTTATCTACTTTTTTAATACTCCTCAAGATATTCAATGACGGATTGCAAATATTTTGAGGTTTCAAATTGGGTCTCTTCCCTTTGTTTATTTGGGTATTCCTCTTGTTATTGGTAGGCAGCCCAGGTCTTCCTAGTAGAATTTTCTTGATAAGTTGCATAGTAAGATTATTCATTGGACTCATCGTTGGTTATCTATAGCTGTAAAAGTGACTCTTCTGAAGTATGTTATCTAGGATCTCCCTATTTACAGGTGTTTTGTTCAAAATGCTCCTTTGTATTTCCTTAGGGAATTCAATTCTCTCTAACAATAATTTCCATGGAGTGGTAACTTGCAGACAACTAAGTTTAGTCTTGTTAAGTGGGAAACTATGTGCATGCCTAAAAAAGAGGTAGGGCTTGGCTTATGATCTGCTATTTTGAATGGGCAAGCTCTCACAGCCAAGTTATATTGGTGTTGGTGTACTAGTCAACATCATCTTTGGGCCCATATTCTAACCCATAACTATCTTAAGGATGTTAACACTTTTGATGCTCCTCGCTTCACTTTAGAGGGAAGGGGGTTTATGATTTGGCATACTCTGATGACAAGAGCTCAGTTGGTTAAGAAGGGGCTATTTTGGATCTATCATACATGTTTTTAGGCTCTTTTTTGGTAGGATTCTTGGGATGGTCATCCTCCTATCCTTTCTACTTATCCTCACCTCCAACCACTTTGTGATCATTTTACTACTGCAGGTTGGAATACAATTGATCATTATTAAATTGTTTGGAATTTTGGGTTGGCTACAAGTTTTAGATGGAAACACTCTTCTGATTGTCCACTAGGTGGGTCAGAGGAGGATAGGAAAGAGTTGGCTCAAAATATTTCCTTGCATGAATGCAACGCTTTGGTGGGGCATGATGTCTTGGCTTGGAGTAACAGTGATTTTTTTTGGTAAGTACTCTATTTCAATGGGTTATGGAGAGTTGGTTAGGCAGTTGTTTGGGGACACTGAGGTTCCTTGGTGGAAACACGTGTGGAACAAATTTTCTTAGCCCAAGTGCAATTTTTTATGTGGTTGGTGGTCCAAAATCAGTGTCTTACTTGGGATAACTTGTCCAAGCATGGGTTCTAGGGTCCCTCAATGTGTGTTTTGTGTTGTAATAGTGAGGAGAGTGTCTCTAATCTCTTCTTCCAATGTTCCTTCTCTAGGGAGATATGGCGCTTTTGGTGGGGTGTGTGGAACCAAGCTTGCTGGCATGTTTCCTTTTTGGCTGAGTTCTTTGTGAACCATAGAAAAATGGCCCCTGGACATTTTCATGCTCTTTTAGGCCTTTCCTCTTGATGCTTGGTCCATTTTTCTATGATTTAATGTTGTAATGTGGCTTAAACATTCACATTAGATCCTTAAAATTCTAATTATGAAATCTTGTGAAGGTGTTGTGAAGTGTTGTAAAACATTTCTACACTTTACTAGACTATATTCATCACAATTCACCTAAAAATCATCTTTTTATTCATCACCAAGTCCTATTTTGAAGTGTTGTAAAGTCTTGTAACAAGATTTCACACTTTTCTAGGCTCATTTTCACTATTCACACCTTTCTTATTCTTTATTTGACCCCTTTATGCACTCATAAGGCTTAATTAAGTGTGTTTTTGAATGTAAACTTGACAAACAACATTAAATGCAAGATAATTCTAGACACCCACTTTCAAGTCCAAGGTGGGACCCATTTGCCATGGGTGGAAAATGAGTCCCTCTTGGCTCAAAATTCAAAATATTTTAAATTTTCTTTCTAGTTTTTATTTAAAATCACCTTATGTCAGCTTGTGATGAGGTATCATCAGGTTACTAAAGCACAAGTGTGTATAAATATGTGTTTTTCTCCTCATTTTACATCTCCTAACTCATTCAAGCAATCTTTTCATTCACTAAGAATTTAAATCATATTTGAGCACTTTGCATCATTCAATCAAGCATCAATCAAGCATTCAAGAGCAACTATTGACATATCTTTAGATTTTTTTCAACAAGGGTTTTGTAAGTTGATAGAATTTGCATGTTATTTGTTTATCATTCTCTTCCATTTCATTATTTCATTAATGGTTTGATTACCAAAGTGGGATTTGACCAAGGAAAATCCCTTTTCCCTAACCCTTAACTATTTTCCCCCTTTTGCATGTGTTGTGTATGCAGATTTATCAAGCATTTAGGTGTTGAAAAGTGGACAAGAAGTAAAAAAAAGTGTTTCAAGTCAATTATAACCTATTTCAAGCTTGGAGAAGACATTTTGTCCATTTTCTGCATATTTGACTCTGTCAACCTGATAAGAAGACAATCTCAAATCTCTTGCTACAGGATTGGTCACTGATTTCACATAATTTTGGGAGTGGACTAATTTTCCATTAGTGGAAAATGAGTCCTGCCTTAAGGATTGAAATCCATATTTTGTCAGATTCTGGATCTTGACAATTAGAAACCAGTTTCCAAAAGTTTTCATCAGAAGCAAGACTGATTCGCCATCAATGGCAAATGAGTCCCACTGGTGATTTTTTGTGATTTTTTTTTAGCATTCAGAATACTCCAGAATCTTCATTAGACTTCCAGGTGCACTCTGATTCATCCCTCTTCATTTACATTTTGCATTTGTTCATGTTTAGTTCATGTTTTCATATCACATTATGTTTTCCAATAGTGTATAATCCTTAGGTTTTGCATTTAAAATCAGTCAATTTTACTTATCTTAGTTGCATTTAGATCATCTCATTCAGTCTTAATTGCATCAGACACATCTTAATTTGAGTGAACCACCTAGACTTTGTGTGGGGTTTATCTCTCTCCTTTTAGGTGAAACATCCTAAGAGTGCAAGAGTAGCCTATAAGCCCCATACCCAAAAATCTATGATTCATTTTGGTGAACCTACATAGTGAGCACTTTACATTTTTGATTTCCCTTGCATCTTGTATCCTAGGTTTCATTTGCATCAACATTCATTTAGGGTTTGTTTTGTTTTTGCATCCTAGGGTTTCTTCAAATTGCATTAGTGAGAAACTCATTTAGATTTCTTTTTGCATATCATATCATTGAAAAACTAAAAAATTTCATTTTCATCATTAGTTTGCATAAGAAAATAATTAAAATTACTTTGAATTTTCTATAAAACATAAAAAAGATCATACTCCAAGGACTCATTCGCCACCCTGGGCGAATCATTCCACCTACACATTTCAGACAACAGTTGTAGGCATTTTCTGTAGTTTCTTTCTTTTTTTCTTTCCCAATTCTTTTTTTTCTCCTATTTCTTGCATCTTAGTTTACTTGCATTCATTGTCATCATGGAATTTTCTTTTAATAAGTTTCATAATTCATTGAAATCCTTAGTAGACATGTCCAATTGCGCCTTTGACTGTGATCCTAATGACCTTGAGATTCCTCATGCTCCTTCAACTCCTCATGATTGCCCTCCTCATGATGTTGACATCATGAGAGAAGATGACGCTAGCATGAACAAGTTCTTAAACAAATGTCTTGATAAACTTGAAGCCAATGCATCCTTTTACCCATCCATGAAACCACCAAATCCTCCTTGATGCACCTCCTGATCACTTTGGATACCTACATCTTGAAACTCAAGAAGGACCTAAGATCCCTCCATCAAGTGGACTTAGTTCCTCTCACCAAACACATCCTCAACCATTCTATGATCACAAAGTTACAAACACATGAATTAACCTTTATGAAACCTATGGCAAGGGCTTTACTATCTCAAGTAAACAAGGGTTTGATACAAAAACTAAACATAACATTCATAGTTTTGAACAAACACCACAAGAAGAAAATACAACAGGACTAGGATATCAAGATCCTCCTCATGTTGACAAGCCTCCTTTTGAATATTGGAGACTTCGAGATGATGGTACAATGATCTTTGATTTTTCTCTTGACTTGAATATTCTTCTTCCACTTGAACGACCCGCACCTGATTCTCATAACAAGGATGCTAGGATTCCCATGGGTCCTCTTCTTTTTTCCATTCATGAAAAGGGAGTATCTAGCAAACGAAAATGACCTTACAAATTGAAAAAGCTCAAGTTTCCTACTCATCCTCTACCTAGATGTAAAAGGAGACTTCAATTACTTTTAAACCAAGGTTTTATACTCTTACCACCTTCAAATAGGTTGGTCATATGTCCTAAAGATTCTAACATCCCACATTGCAAATATCATCATTTTTTGGGACATCAAACTGAAGAATGTTAGACATTGAAGGAGATAATGGACAAGTATCACTTCACTAATATCGACTAATTTCCTATCATCCCTTAAAACAAAATTCCTCTCATCATGCCTTAGTTGTAGAATCTTTCATTCTCACTATTGCATGATCCTTCCCATCACCTACCTTGGCTCATTCTTGTCTTACACTTTGTGGAAATAAGAAGTTGTTAGCCTTATCCTTGTAATGCATTAGTCTTTGTCCCTTAACTATGTTATTCATTTTTTGCTTATATTACTTAAGATTGAGAAACCAATAACTTGGTTAATGGTTAACTTACATTTTCATTACTAGCCCCTTTTACATTTTTGGTTTCTTTTATGTGTGTATCGTGTTCCCTTGTAACATGTATTTGATGTTCTCTCTCTTTGTACACTTCTTCTATTTGTACCTCTACTCTTCTCTATGTCATGCATTTCCTTTTTCCTTTTTTTTTTGTGTTCTCCTTTTGGGGATGACATAAATCGTAGAGACGCCCTATGTCTCTTCCATGTTGACCTAAAAGACCTGTCCATTTTCCTTTTTTTTGTGTTCTTCTTTTAGGGATGACACAAAGCATAGAGACGTCCTATGTCTCTTCCATGTTGACCCAAAAGGTCCTTTTTACTTATTGTTTTGTGTTCTCCTTTTGGGGATGATGCAAAGCATAGAGATACCCTATGTCTCTTCCATGTTGACCCAAAAGGTCCTTTTTCCTTCTTTTTTTTGTGTTTTCCTTTAGGGGATGACGGAAAGTGTAGAGACGCCCTATGTCTCTTGCATGTTGACCCAAAAGGTCCTTTTTCCTTTTTGTTTTGTGTTCTCCTTTTTGGGATGATGCAAAGCATAGATACACCCTATGTCTCTTCTATGTTGACCCAAAAGGTCCTTTTTTCTTTTGTTTTTTATTCTCCTTTTGGGGATGATGCAAGGTATTGAGACCAAAATGTCTCCTTCATGTTGACCCAAAATATTTTCCTTTTATTTCGCCTTTTCATTTTCATTTTGTGGATGATGCAAAGTGTTGAGATTGCAATGTCTCCTCCATGTTGACCCAAAATGGACTTTGTTTTCCTTTTTTTTTCGCTCTCTTTGTTTCATTCTTCTAGTTCTATGTGCTTTGGGGAATGATGATAGTTCTATGCTCTTTCATAAAATCATTGTACCAATGAACATACTAACCCCATATCCATAGATACCTTATGTGTTTGGTGTGTTCCTTTCTGGGGGGAAACTCCTGTTTCTTTTGTTCTCTTTTTCGTTTACATGACGTAGCCTTACTCGAAAACATATGACTTCGCATAGGGGCTTTACAAATTGGCTCTCATGTCTTGTTTCCCTTTTTCCTTTTTTGTTTGCTACTTTAAAGTAATTCCTCACTAAATGGTGTGTAGAAATTCCTTTTAAGTGGGGGGCATACATTGGCATCATTTCATTTGCATTCTTAGATTTTAGTGTAGCCTTGTCACTTCATACGATACATTTGTCACTTTGTGGATGACATTGGGTATGATGTCCTCCATAAGTGTGATCTATCTTAGCATATTACATTCCTCTTGGTGTCCTAATGTGATGTATTGCATCCCCTAAGTCATGAATATTTTATTCTTTGATCAGTCCTCTCTTGGAGACATTAGACACAATGTTCCCTAAGTGATAGACCTTGCATGAACTTAACAAGACTCCTTCAAACATCTTTTACATTTTACCTTTTACATTTTTGAATTTTTGCATCTTTTCCACATTGCATAAAATAGCTTGCATGTCTGTGGTACCTTCCTCTTTGTTCATAATTATTAAGCATACAAAGCTTTGCTTGTCTCATGAAGCACAAACCAAAATTTTCCCTTGTGGTGCCTTGTTAAAGTTATCAAGAGGTATAACTTTGATATGGTTGAACAAGAAGTCCATTTAATAGCACAACTTTTCCCATAGCCACCTATTTGTTTGTGAGTTCATGCCAACTAGCATATGCACTTCACCTTTTTGAGTTTTCTCACTCGGAAGACCACCATGAGTTCTGTTTCCCCAAAGTGAGTATGCATTCTCTTTTTCTCACAAACAACCTAGATCTAATCCACAACTAGTTGGATAGACGATTGAAGCTTCATCTGATTTTTCCTTCTCTTTCACATGTGTGTTCCTTTGTTCTTATGTTTATTTTTCCATGGGATCTTCATCATGGGGGCTTGATCATTGCCATTCCACCTTGCTAACATAAGTACATTGGGACCTCCTTCTCGATATTCATGACTACTTTAGTATGACTTTGAAGCAAGTTCATCCTCTCACTAAAGTGTAGGCTAAATGAACTGTAGAAAAATAGCCCCTAGAAATTTTCATAGTCTTTTAGGCCTTTCCTCTCGATGCTTGGTCCATTTTTCTTTGATTTAATTCCATAATGTGGCTTAAAAATTCACATTAGGTCCTTAGAATTCAAATTATGAAGTCCTATGAAGGTGTTGTGAAATGTTGTAAAACATTTCTACACTTTCTAGACTATATTTATCACATTCGCCTAAAAATCATCTTTTTATTCATCACCAAGTCCTATTTTGAAATGTTGTAAAGTCTTGTAACAAGATTTCACGCTTTTCTGGGCTCATTTTCACTATTTACACCTTTCTTATGCTTTATTTGACCCCTTTATGCACTCATAAAGCTTAATTAAGTGTGTTTTGAATGTAAACCTGACAAACAACATTAAATGCAAGATAATTCCCAACACCCACTTTCAAGTCCATGGTGGGACCCCTTCGCCATGGGTGGAAAATGAGTCCCTCCTGGCTCAAAATTCAAAATATTTTAAATTTTCTTTCAGGTTTTAATTTTAAATCACCTTTTGTCGGCCTGTGATGAGGCATCATCAGGTTACTAAAGAAAAAGTGTGTATAAATATGTGTTTTTCTCCTCATTTTACATCTCCTAACTCATTCAAGCAATCTTTTCATTCACTAAGTATTCAATTCACATTTGAGCACTTTGCATCATTCAATCAAGCATCAATCAAGCATTCAAGAGCAGCCATTCACATATCTTCAAATTTTCTTCAATAAGGGTTTGGTAAGTTGATAGAATTTGCATGTTATTTTTTAATCGTTCTCTTCCATTTCATTATTTCATTGAGGGTTTGATTACCAAAGTGGGATTTGACCAAGGAAAATCCCTTTTCCCTAACCCTTAACCATTTTTTCCCTTTTGCATGTGTTGTCTATGTAGATTTATTAAGAATTTAGGTGTTAAAAAGTGGACAAGAAGTCAACAAAGTGTTTCAAGTCAATTATAACCTATTTCAAGCTTGGAGAAGACATTATGTCTATTTTCTGCAAATTTGACTTCGTCAACCCGACAAGCAGACAATGTCAGATCTTGTGCTATAGGATTGGTCCCCGATTTCACAAAAATTTGGGAGTGGACTGATTCACCATCAGTGGTGTATGAGTCCCACCTTAAGGCTGAAAATTTAGATTTTGTCAAATTCTAGATCTCGACACTCATAAACCAGTTTCCAGAAGGAGGATTGATTCACCATCAGTGGCGAATGAGTCCCACTGATGATATTTAGTGAATTTTATCAACATTCAGAATACTCTAGAATCTTCATCAGACTTCAAGGTGCACTTTGATTCAGCCCTCTTCATTTTTGTTTTGCATTTGTTCATGTTTAGTTCATGTTTGCATATCACATTGTGTTTTCCAACATTGCATAATCCTTAAGTTTTGCATTCAAATCAGTCAATTACTTAGCTTAGTTGCATTTAGATCATCTCATTTAGTCTTAATTTCATCATACATATCTTAATTGGAGTGAACCACCTAGATTTTGTGTGGGGTTTATCTCTCTCCTTTTAGGTGAAACATCCTAAGAGTGAAAGAGTAGCCTATAAGCCCCATACCCAAAAATCTACAGTTTAGTTAGCTCAGTGGGGAAAGGCCCCTGTTAAGACTTCTTTTCTTCAAGTTGCTCTGGCTCTCTGATCAACCTTTATTATTTGGAATATTTGGTTGGAGAGACATCATAGAATTTTTCAAGATGTGAAGTTCAGTGTCCAACATTTGTGGTGGAAAATTCTTCATTCTTTGGGAGAAACTGTTTTGGCTAAGTGTGACTTGGCTGAGGTTGTGGATCTGGGAGATGTTGCATGTTGTAAGTGTCTCAATCTTCCTCTTCAAAGGGGTGCTACAATGAGTGTTGGCTAGACCATGAGAAATAGATGTAGACATCCTCTTCAGAAGATAAATAGAGAGGGGCACTAGTGTCCTCCTCCAAAAGGTGTGTTGAAAATCAACATGGATGGTTCTTCTCAAGGAAATCTTGGTCATGCTGGTATGGGGAGTGTTGGGTGGAATAGTTTTGGGACTGTTCAATTTATCTTTTCTATTTATAAGGGTCTGCATACTAACAATTTGATGGAGGCTCTTGCCATTTCATATGTTGTGGAGTGTGGTTGTGCTCTTGGGTGGAGAAGGATCATTTGTGAATCTGATTCTTAGGTGGTGGTGACTTTGTTGAAGAGGTAGCAATTAGAAGATGTTAGTTGGAATTTGGATTTGATTATAAAACAAATTCTTAATCTGTGTGCTTCCTTGGAATCTATTCCTTTCTGTCACATTCCTAGAGAATGGAACGAAGTTGTGGATTGTTTGGCCAAATAAGCCTCTGATCATCTGTAGAATTGGAATATTGTGGATAGGGGTCAATTACCCCCAGATTTGTCACAAAAGTTGGACCACTTAGTGGAGATTGACAGGGGAGTGTAATGCCCTTTCTTTGTACTTCTTTGTTTTAGTTTGAATAAATTTTTACCCGTCTTTTAGAGCTAAAACTCTTACCATATAATAATTGTTATTTTTACTACCTAATTTAATTTATAAATATAATAAACATTAAACATTATAACATTTTTTTTAGATAAAAGACAAAAAAACCTATATTAAAGTTATGAAATTACATATATACACCATAAAAGCTTACATAGTAAAAATGGTCAAAAGACCAAAATAGAATGCTTTGTATATCAGTTGCTTTATGGATGGAGGCCAATATAGAATAGAAATCTCATACTAGAAAGTGAGAAAAGTGCACAAAGAAAATAGATCTTATACAAGAGATTAAGTGAACTTTTCACACCACTTCAGAGGTGACATCAAGTACACTATCCATTGGAGATGAGACATAAACTGCCATTCAAACATTCTAACATTTCAACTTATTATAATATTGATTTTTATTAACATAACATCGCATGCTAACATATCAATAGAAATAAAAATCCCTATTTTGATTCTCCCATAGCGTAAGTTAGAAGCCCAGGTATATGACAATTGAAGAAATAGTGTTTCCAATCTATGCTCTTAACATCAAAGTTAAAATTCTCCTGATCTTTCTCTGACATTTCCTTCCATAGATCTTTCGTATTTGAGATGTCGAACCTGTGGATCATAAGGGAAAAAAACTTCAAAGTTCACTCTAAAGACCTCCAATAAATAATTGGTACATGGCAATCAAGAGGAGTGAATTGGTGTCTTACGTTCCCTTGAAGAAAACAAAGGGTTCGTAGATGTGGGTGAGCTTCATTGCAAGTCTATACTTTTCAACTAGACGAGTATAGAGCGGTCTCAGCCCGACGTAGCCCAGCAAAAGTTTATCCACAATATAGAGTATCTGCCATATTCATTTCATGTCTTAGTCAAGACAATGGAAACATGCAATGGAATGTAAGCTAAAGTTTAATTACCTGGAGAGGGATTAGGTAATAGAGAGTCATGTGGAATTTGAAGCTGGCCATGCTTTCAAAAGAGCGTAGTTCCTTCACTCTCACAATCCTCCCGCTCTTGGATATGCACGGATGTGCCGAAAAGTAGTTATACCAATAATCCCGATTTGCACTGTCTTTTAATGGGTTCGCATGCGAGGAAGCTACATGATAGACGAATAGACCTGGCTGTGAAGCATTCCTCGCAATTGATGCTATCATGCAATTCGCAACCATGTCCACCGGAATCTGATTTAGTTAAGAACAAAGTGTATCATGTCATATTCTTTGGTAATTATCAGCTGCAAATCTCATTACCTCATAACAACAGTAAGATTGGTAGGATATAAAATCAGCGTATGGCTTTGTATGTACCACATCCAGCACTAGGTTTGGATCAGCCGGGAATGATGATATTCGTCCCTTTCCATATCCAATTAGTATAGGGTCAATCATCCTGCAACGATATAGCAATAAAGATCATATAACACAATAAAAAATCCCTCTCTTAATTTAAAGGAACCACCATTAGAGCATCCGAACAAGTGTATGGGAGATCATAAAAAGAACCAAACATTTACATGGGATGTTTCATCATTTTCTTTTATCTCTCTGATCTAAAATTTGTTTGCATATTATGTCTAATATATTGATTTTTTATTTTTTATGTTGAGATTTTTAGTGGGTGGGTTAGTTGTATAAGAAAAGAGAAAGTAGGGCTTTAAAAACAAATACATTGAAATATAATTTTATTTTTTGAAGTAATAATTTATTTCTATTCTATATAGGGGAGAAGTCCCAGTTACTACCACCCATTGAATTACCTCCACCTCCATGCTCACTTAACCCTAAAAAAAATTCACTTTGATCCATTAAAAAACTTTATTTTTTTGAATAAATAATTACAAAAACACCAATAGCTGCTCATTAAGTGTTAAAGTGAATGAGACCCATTGACTTTTGAGTGGATTTGAATGATAAAAACCCTATAATTGATTGAAATTATAGCATGCGGATACTAGGACATTAGATGGCGATGACCGAACAATACCTCTGAAAGGTAACTTTTTGACCCCTGCGTGCATATCAAACACTCTCGCATTCGACTGAATTGCCCACAAGTCAAAACCTTAGTTATAAGCACTTAACTTGTGAGTGAAAAAACCCATAATTTTTTTTTCGATTCGACGTATGGTTTGAATTCTACAGTTGCGCGACGTTAGCCTTGGCGGATACTGGGTCTTCTCCCCTAATCGTGGTGTAGTTTTAAGTTTCTTTTTTATATTTCTAGTTTATTATTGGTATTAAATTATGGAGAAGATAGAAGGAGAGTGGATATAAACATAATGAAGTGGCTCATGTTTTTTGATATTATTATACAAGATATTTGAATATGTTTTTGAATTTGGTTTAATGCAAGTAAACAGACTAGGAAAGAATCAATTTATTCACAACATACAAAATTTATAGTAAGCAAGCAACATTTAATGTTTGTTTTCTAAATTTTGGAAAAAATATTATATTGATAATAGGGTGACCATAAAATAGTGTAACTATTATTTTCTTAGCTTTTATCTTAACTGTGGAACATATTTATCAAGCAAGTCATAATATCTTTTTTTACATCGATGAATTGTTATATGATTTGAAAGATCATTTATTAATTGTGTGTTGGTAGCCTTTTATTGAAAGTGGTGAAACTAATAAATATTTAAACCTTCTATTGCCTATGAAAGAGTGGTGGAAAAGTATGGTTAGGGACATCATCTAATGATGCACATAAGCACTAAGGATATAAGGAATTATTGGGATAATAGTCATTGTACTTAGACAATGATGGATCTTTCTCAAATTTGATGTGATGTAGATGGTCAAAGACATCCTAATATATGAATTTCACCATGAACATATTAAGATATATAAGTAATGGGCAATAGATCTTGAATCTACAAGTAGTAATATAGGTCACTAGATGTACATGAATAGATGTTGCTCATTAAGAAATATGAAGGAAATAGTAAAGGATTACGGATATGTGTACTAAAATTTATATTAATTAATCAATACGAAGAAATAAAAGATTAAATTTACACAAAGAAAAGTGAGTGAGATTGATTAATACTTCAAATCATATTGATTTTTCCTTTTTAAATCAAAATAAACTTGTTTAACCTTGTAATCTTTATAATCTAAAAATTATTTATTTATTATATTTTATATATTAATATATAAATTGATTAATTATAATTTGAATGTTAAATAATTAATTGATTTAAAGAAAATAATATATAAAAAAATTACTCTAATCCCACAAAACAATATTGTTGTTTCTATTATATACAATCATTCAATTTCCTATTGGTGCTTATACTAGATAATTTTGTTTACTCCTAGGAACTTGATGGAAAATAAAAAAAAATGATTTCTATTTAAAACATCGAGTTTTTAACTTTTGACCCAACTGTTGTACCTGATGCCTTCGATCCATCCCGGAAATGGCTCTTTTAAGCTACTCTCGATTATTGTTGGACGAATGATAACAGTTGGTATATCTTCCCTGAAATAATCCACCATCATCTCTCCAACCGCTTTTGTGAAAACATAAGCATTTGGCCATCCAAAGTTCATCGCCCTGTTCAAATTTTTACATGTAATTTCAAACTCCTTTTGGCTAAGCATTGGATGGCATGTAGAATCTTCAAATACAAGCAAAATGCATTTACCTTTGTGCCCCAAATTCCTTCATATATTTGGACTCCTCCTCCACTGACCATGCTTCACCTGAAACATTCTTGAATTCTTCTATTCTCTGCTCTATTAAGGAGCATTCAAACTCTATGTGAGGGAGTGATATTTCTCCACCGCTATACAAAAGCCTTTCGTCCCTCCTTACAACTTCTTCTCTGATCATGCCCGTGCTTCCAATATTCACATAAGCTGACATACCCAGAGATCAACCAAAAGAAAAGTTAAGTAACCATTGAAGATGAGATCCCATCGTATAAATATTTTAATATTCATTTGATCATGTTAACGCATAACTGCACTAGCAATCAAAGACATTGTATTCACCTGTGGAAATGTGGCAGAGAAGTTGAAGGTTGCAGCAACGTTTACAAAAGTTGATCACATTCTTACTTCCCAATGCATTCACTTTCATGGCAATATCGTACCTGCAATTTACAAAGCCATGTACAAAACAAAATAATCATAGTGGTGACCAAATGATTGACCTTAACTATCCATGCAATTATTCATTATATATCAGACCTCTCAGTAAAGCTCGTCGTAGCCGCCGAATTGACAACGATATCGATATTTGCACAGAGTTCGTCCCTGATACTTTCTTCGATTCCCAGATCATTGAGTGCCACGTCTCCAACAACAGGAACAATCTTTCTTGACATGAATTCTTGATAGCTTTCCTTGTAACGCTCTCGAAGAAGCCCAAACAACTGTTTGGATATCACCTACAGAGAAAACATTTCACATGATAGAATTACACGTCTATATAGATTGAGTTTATCATTCAAGCTGTGCTATAATATTATACCTGGCTTTGGAGTTTGGCTTGAGCGGACTCCACATTTTTAGACCTTATGAGTGTAAAAATACATCTCACATCTGGTTGTACTCGCAGGATTTTCTCCACGAAAACTGTAAAATCCATCGCAGTTGAATTGCATGAGTACACAATAAAAAACCTAGGCAGACATTCACGTTAACAACTTACTATATTAGTAGATATAGTGAACATGATACAGAAAACACCATTGCATACCTTTGCCCAGAAAACCCGTCGCGCCAACTATGAGAATGGTTTTACCTCTGAGAAACTCGGCTTTCTCCATTGCCATGCTATCTACAGAATTTCAAAGGACATAGAAAGGCTGTTATTAGTGGCTGTCTATTATAGGCAATTTATGTTCCAAAGATTATCAGTTTTTCGCTGGTCCACTTTAAACTGATACAGCGTATAAACGCCATAGACGACGTGTTTTCGTAACATCCACGTAACGAGTCGATGATTCCTTTCCTTGGCCTCTTTTAGGGTATTGTTCGGCGGCATTGGAAACTATTTAAGAGCATTTTAATGCCACCTAAACGTGTTTTCTTAACATCCACGCAATGAGTCGATCATTTCATTTTCCCTTACCAGTTTCAATGGGGAAGCTTTAATGTCAACTACCATAAATGTATAACTATAAACTAGCACAAATGTTTACATGATACCTAATATAGTAGTAAAATGTTTTTTATTTTAATAGAGAGGAATCGAGCCCCTATAACCTTTTAGACGATGTGCAGTGGACCTTTCAATAATCACCACACACTGCAAGTAAACTGCTGTGAACATAAGTAGGATAAATAGAAGGATATGGTAGAAGTTAGTATTTTATTTATTATTAGTATTTATATCAAAAGGAGTTGTAATGGTTATATCAATTGCAATTTAGATGATATATTTGAAAAGTTGAAAAAAGGTCTATAGTTGAATTTACAAGTGCTTTATTGAACAAGAGCTCTAAAGGAGCTAGAGTCCCCACCAGGTGAAAAAGTTTGCTTTTTGATGTTTGAAATAGAGTGTGAAAAGTAAAGTCAACAAGTATAAATCATGGTATACAATCTATAATCTTCAGTGAAGTGCTTTAATATATATATGTATGTATGTATGTATGTATGTGTATGTATGTATATAGGATGGATGTGTAATGGCATATGTATGTACATACATATATATACATCGACACATACATAGATATATACATAGATACATGTTTGCATATTATAAAGAAAAGACATTGGTGGATTTCAAACAAACATTGCATATTAGTGGCAACACAAAATATTGTCAACATTTGAAACAAAATTTGAATGTGAAAGCAAGGAGAAGAAAAAGACACATAACCTAATGATGTACCATGGTGGTAGGAATAATATGCTTATTATCACTTTATCCATAGCATAAGTGAATGGTCAGATATAATTTTTTTTGGTGTAGCTCTAGGCTATGTATCTTTCGTTTTCTAGAGTTTGGTTGATCATTTTCAATTTGTCTTTGCAATGTGAATGTTAAGTGGGAGAATCTTAGGATTAGGTGTATGATTCATCTTGTAAGTTTTATGTCTTGATTACTCATATTTAACCATCTAGATGGCAAAAAAATTATGATCTTCAAACATCATGAGATGTGGAAATTATCTATTCTTTGAAATAGTTGGAGTAGTTATAGAACATTCTTCCAATTAAATACTCCCATGGAATGCATAGATTTGAGAAATTATTCATTTTGATTGGTATGACACAATCTATGAAATGTAAAGATGTGTAAGAGGAGCTACTTTCTAATCTAGGTTGTTGATCATGAGCATATATATATATATATATATATATATATATATATATATATATATAATATATATATATATATATATATATATATATATATAAATACATAATTTTAATTTTATTTTCGTAATTCAATTTTTATTTTTTAAATTAATAATTTTAGTTGAGCATCCAAAGTTATGTGCTTAAAGGCATACTTTGAATATAATATATATATATATATATATATATATATATATATATATATATATATATATATATATATATATATATATATATATATATATATATATATAATGACATGCACATATATATAGATGTATATATAGATAAATACATAATTTTAATTTTATTTCGTAATTCAATTTTTACTTTTATTTTTTAAATTAATAATTTTAGTTGAGCATCCAAAGTTATGTGCTTAAAGGCATACTTTGGAATATTTATATATATATATATATATATATATATATATATATAATGACATGCACATATATATAGATGTATATATAGATAAATACATAATTTTAATTTTATTTTCGTAATTCAATTTTTACTTTTATTTTTTAAATTAATAATTTTAGTTGAGCATCCAAAGTTATGTGCTTAAAGGCATACTTTGGATATATATATATATATATATATATATATATATATATATATATATAATGACATGCACATATATATAGATGTATATATAGATAAATACATAATTTTAATTTTATTTTCGTAATTCAATTTTTACTTTTATTTTTTAAATTAATAATTTTAGTTGAGCATCCAAAGTTATGTGCTTAAAGGCATACTTTGGAATATTAATGTTTATCAAAATTTATTATCAAATTTCATTTTCTAAATACTAGTAGGAGTCAGTTTAAAGCATATTGAAATGTATTTAAAAAAAAAATTATCCAAAAATTTGCATCAATGCTAATTTATGTTTCTTGAATCTTGTCAAATCGATAAACAAAACTTGATGATGATTAAGGGAGCTAAGCACATTTATTTTTGTTTGTGTTAGGCGCCAAATGGTGTTTCCCAAAATTTTTGCTTTGATATATGTATTGTAAAGCCAACAAATGTAGATTAATTATCTTCACTTGTCCACCATTTCATTAATCTTTATCATTTAATTATATGTTTAATTATAGTGGTATATTAGTGTTAGACAAAATGATAAGCATGTTATATTGATGTAGTTTTTTACTTTGATTGATACAAGGTTGGGTGTTTTTGGTGGTGTTTTTTGTTGCAAATTTTTTTGCACATACACTTGTTTTTTATTAGATAAGTAGGGGAAGGGCCTTGATCATGTGGTACAAAGTTAGAACAACTAACAGAGAAATAGAATGGGAAAACAACACCAGCCACAACTAGGCCTAAAGGCACATGCGCCAATAAACTAGACTTGAACCCACAAAACCATTATCAACATAATAAAAAATAGAATACCCATATTAATCCCCAAAATGGTATGCAAACCATTTATGATATCAACCATAGTCCAATAGGTATGAAACCAAAACAAAGCTATCAATAAATACAGTCCTAGACAATACTCCTAAGCACTAAAAGTTTCAGGGAACACATTGACCAAAGCAAGAAACACCCAATTTTCACAAATTGGGGCACAAACTCCAACCAAGTAGAGCCATCTTCAATTTTTGAGACAGACCTTACATTCAACAAACTAGGCCAATAGGCACACGCCTAGCAAACAAAACCAAAGCTTAAAACAACAACCACCCCAAGGGTGGGTAAGACAAACTATTCTTCCAACTCAAACCAACAAATCCCATAATGAACTTGTTACTTGGAGCAACCTTTTCAAAACCAAAAACAACATTACCACTGATAGAGTAGAAATAGCCCATCCACCTACTTGCCTTTCCATCTTTATGATGCAGGAGCATCTAGTGGTGTGAGGGCAATCTTGCGTCACCCAAAAATATGTTTTCCATTTATGTTCCTTTTGTTTGCTTTTTGTTGATGTTTTTGCATTTATGGATACCCTTTTCGTCGAATAAGAGTTTCCAACTTTCATAACTACTTTTCTGCTTTTTTTGCTCAATTGCTATTTTTAGCAGGTGTGAATTTTAAGGCGTGGGAAGACAGAAATTTATGGGAAGGTTTTGGACGGAAAAATAAATATTTTAGGGAAAGAATCAGGTCAAGATCATTCACGATTTAGAAGTTATTCACGTTTTTGTTTCTACTTTTTGCCTTGAAAAACCTTCTGAGTCCAGTTTGAGGCACTAAACAGTCTCGTATGGGCTTGGAAATAATCAAAACTGATGGAGTGGGTTTTTAGCACATTCTTCACTCCGAGACCTTTCTGACAGTGCAAACAGTTTGAAAAACGAAGTCTCGGATCAAAAGTAATGGCTTTCGGAAGTTAGCCGATTTTTGGAAAATTACCAAATTTTGAATTAAGACTCAATTTTTGAATTTTAAATTGTAACTTTTGGCGCCAAATTGCCAAAACTCATCTCGAATGTTGTTTTTGGCTCCAAACCAAAAAGGGGCTATTTATGGGCTAGTTTTTGATTTGTGGGTAGCTTTTTGGGGAAAAGAGTTTGCATGCTACGAAAGGGGGTCTTTTGTAATTTTCTGTAATTTCTGTAATGGGCATGTATTGCAGAGCTTGAGGATTTGTGATCCTCTGCATGTAAGAAGTTCCATTCTAAATAATAATAAAATTTCTCTAGTTGGCATCATTTTCTGTGTCTCAGGTTTGCTCCCTCATCACTTTATAGGAGAAAGCATATCCCAAAAGCAGAACCACCCAAACAACAACACTTGAAGAATACCAGAACCTCGAATGGAATACTAGCTCTAGGCCTAAATAAAGAGCACATCCAACAAAATAAGCTTGCAAGCCACCCATCAAGTTGTAAGAACAACAATATTTAACAACCACCCCCAAGTGGCCAAGACAATATAAACATCATGGCCTCCATGAAGCAACAACTTCCAAACAGCATCATTAAAGAAATATCTCTTAAATAATCACATATCCAACACCACCAGACTCCCTACCACTAGTTGGGATTCACTGATCAAAACAAAGTACTGAGGAGCCAACACTATCTTAAAGCACTAGTCTGCCCAAAACACCATCTTAAACTCTACCTCAGCAAGAGCGAGCTCCCCTCTAAAAGAGAGGATGAAGTGAGGATCAAAACTACAAGAGCCACCAATCTCCTGCACAAACATGCTCCACCTCAAAAGGAACCAGCAAAAAGAAATGGAACAACCCACTGCAACAACAACAACTGTCTTCACCTCTATAGGAGAGGGCTCCACCTCGACAGGAGTAATCTCTAGCTCCATAGAAGACCCCAACTGTAAAACCCAGTAGGAAGTCAACACTCTAGTAGTAAGAAAATACACCTCATCCCATGGCAACACGAGCACCAAGTACAATATAGAAGCAATAAGATGAAAAAGAGGAGCATCCAAATCTTCATAGAGGACCACAAAGGCATCCTCGCACAACAGGTTCAACCTTTCCAAAATAGCTTTGATACCAACTCCAAATGGAGCCAAACCAACCGCCTCCTCAAACAAACCCCAATCCTCTTGGGGCAAAAAAGAAAAGAAACCAACATAAACGCTGCTGGATATATTATTCTCAAGAAAACCATACTTAATGGCTCTAGAAAAGGAAACTAACATTTTCAAAAAAGGGCATAGCCCCCACCACCACTAGAAAGACTTACAAAGCAACTTCATAGTAACATAAATCAGATTATCCACAATGTCTTTGGAACCCATGGGAGCTAAGATGAGCAAATCTAAAACAATGAAAAACCCATCCCCCAACTCTAACTAGGAAGGGTAGGGTATAAATTACCCAAAACCTAGTTGAAATCCTAAGTCCATAAGAGGGACCAAATTGATTAATACAAGGATTGTAAAAGGCCTCCGCAGAGCATCAAGAGGGGTGCATCAGAAACACCCAGCCAAAGCAAGGAAGCAGTACATGTGTATGAAAGGGCCAAAAACCCCAAAGGCCCGCAAGAACACCAACAAGGGAACATCAAACCAGGACCATATTGGGTAGCAAGGGAGAAAAGCATCCTAAAAGCCACAACCCACAAGTGATAGAAGATAAGCCAGGGACTAGTAGAAACAAAAGTGCTAGCCCATAAACCTATGAAGGAATAAGAGGCAAAGGAGGAAAACAGACCAGCTGTCACAACCCATGGAAAAGCAATGACAACTTCCCCCAAAGATGAATAACAGAGACATACACTTCCCTACAGAGCCCAATAAAACACTAGACGAGTAGCAGAGAGGTCGACAGGGCCTCCCCCAACTGACTAGCAGGAAGTCCATGCAAAAGACACCATGAAACTTAAAAAAATCATCTAAGCTCAGTTGAAAGAAGAGTAGCAGACTACAAGGAACCCAAGAAAAATATTCATCATCACCTGATTCTACCTCACCATCACTAGCGACCACAAGACCATCGATCACAAAGAGAAGATGCATCATAACATATTTTATAGGACTAAAAAGCTCCCTAGAAAAGATGTTTAGGCACACGAACATTCCTTCTTCACCAGGGACATGCTCAAATAAAAGGTTTTCCAGAGCCAAGCTCTTATCCACAAAACCAATGTGTCCTAGAGAGGCCAAGACCTCAAAGCAGCTAGAATGGAGAACTTCCACCACCAGGGTCAGAGCAACTAAGCAACCCACAACAAAAACCCTAAGAGGCCTCCAAAAAGGTCAAAAATCCTCTGTAGACCACCAGGAGGAAGAAGCATCCAGATTGGGAAGCCAAGCATCCTTAGACTGGACCTCAAGAAATGTAGATTCTTTCACAAAACTAGTAAACTATCGGAAAAGACCCTGCGCAGAAGCCATCACATTACGATGGAGCAACCAGACCTACCACAAACGAAGAGCATCATCCTCATCCTCAAAAACATCCAATGATTTCAAAATCCCTCTCCCGCTCATTGCTTCTTTTTTAACACCTGCACATACACTTGTTGTTCATATGCTATGAATATTTTTTATGTTTTAGTTACATGTTTGAATAGATTAAAAAGCTTGATTGTGAATATTGTTTTAGTTTCATTCACCATATATTCAATAAGCATGTAAGGTAGAGTGTGGAGATGGACAAGATACATGAATAGAGTGACAAAGAGAGAGAAGTGCTTAAGCTAAGTGATCAAATAAATGATAAATGGGTGTAAGATAATGTGACATTGTAATGCAATAAGATGAAGTCAAATAAACATCGTATAAATAGCCATATTAAAAAAAATGAACATATATGTGATGAGATAAGTTTTGTTTGATAAGTTTTATCAAAATTAGGATAAATATCCTTGATTGAATTGTCCAGATCAGAAATGTGATATTTGATAGATTATAATGAGTTATGAATATGTAATTTATAGAGTTTTGAACAATTTTATAAAAAATTTCTTTTTGATATTTGCAATAGAGCGTGAAATAATAAAGTTAGCAACTATAAATCATGGTATAAAATTTATAATCTTTAGTGAAGTTCTATAATATGTATATATTTTTATGTATGTATGTATATATATTGTATATATATGTGTATGTGTATGTATATAAACACACATGCGTATATGATGTACATATAGTATGGAAGTGTAATGGCATACACACGTATATAAATTTATATACATACATACATATATATACATACATATACATACATATATATACATACATATACATACATACATATATATATCCACATATACATACATACATGCATACATAAATGTTTACATAGTATAAAGAGAAGACATTGGTGGATTTCAAACAAGTAGGTTAGAATAGACAAATTGCATGAGAAGTAGTTGGGTATATTAGTGGCAATACAAAATATTGTCAATATTTGAATCAAAATTTGAATGTGAAAGCAAGGAGAAGGAAAAGACACATAACCTAATGTACCATGGTGGTAATAATAAGATGCATCTATAACATATACACCAATGATCAGATATAAGTTTGGTTGGTGTAGATATATTCTATGCATCTTTCATCTTGTAGATCTTGATTGATCATCATCAATTTGTCTTTACAATGTGAATTTTAAGTGGGAGGATCTTAGGATTAGGTGTATGATTCATCTTGTAAGTTTTATGTCTTGATTACTCATATTTAAGGATGTAGATGACAAAAAAATTATGATCTTCAAACATTGTGAGATGTGGACATTATCTATTCTTTGAAATACCTGGAGTAGTTATAGAACATTCTTCCAATTAAATACACCCATGGAGTGCATAGATTTGAGAAACTATTCATTTTGATTGCTATGACACAATCTATGATATGCAAAGACATGTAAGAGGAGTTAATTTCTAATCTAGGATGCTGACCATGACCACTTCTATATATATATATATATATATATACAATAATCATATACACATATATAGAGATGTATATATATAGATACATATATATATGTATACGTATATATATACATACATATATATATACATACATATATATGCATATATATACATACACATATATTTATGCATATATGCATGTGTAGACATACACATCTATAGTGCATTTGTAGATAATAGATATATATCTATATGCACTATACATACATCAAATGTTAATGTTCATCAAATTTTATTATCAAAAACATTATCCAAACATTTACATCAATGTTAGCTTATGTTTCTTGAATCTTGTGACATCAGTAAACAAAGCTTGATGATGATCAGAGTCAAGTACATTTCCTTTTGTTTGTATTAGGTGCAAAATGTTGTTTTCCAAAACTTTGGCCTTGATATATGTATCATAAAGCCAAGAAATGTAGATTAGTTGTGTTGACTTCTCAACCATGTCATTAATCTTTATCGTTTAATTACATGTTTAATTAAAGTAGTACATTAGTGCTAGACAAAATGATAAGCATATTATATTGATGTAGTTTTTTACTTTGATTGATACAAGGTTGGGTGTTTTTGGCGGTGTTTTTGTTGCAAGGTTTTTTGCACATATGCTTGTTGTTCATATGTTGTGGATATTTTTTTATGGTTTAATTACATGTTTGATTGGATTGGAAAAATTGATTGTTAATATTTTTTTAATGTCATTGACCATATATTCAATAAGCATGGAAGGTAGAGTGTGGAGATGGACAACATACATGAATAGAGAGACAAATACAAAGAAATATGATTATCAACACATATATGAAGAGTGCTTAAGATGAGAGATCAGATAAATAATAAATGGGTGTAAGATAATGTGATGTTGTACTATAATGAGATGAAGTCAAGTAAACATCATATGAATAGCCATATTAAAAAATATTTGAACATATATGTGATGAGATAAGTTTTGTTTAGTAAGTTTTATCTAAACAAGGATAAATATCCTTGATTGAGTTGTCCAAATAAAAAATGTTATATTTGATATATTACAATGAATTAGAAAGTGTGTAACTTATAGAATTTTAAATAGTTGTATGTACATTGAATTAGTCAATCTGATGCATGTGCAAATGATAGTTTTATTGTGATCATAGCAACATGGATATCAATGAGCGCCAACTGAGTTGTCTTCTTAAACTTCATTGGTTTAGATAACTGCATAGAGAAATTGAAAGTAGTAATTAGTTTACGCAATAAATAGTTAAAAGAAAAAAGAATGAAAATATTAGAAAGATAAATTGTTTAATATGAAGGAGAGGAAAGATGCAAAAAATCTTACAAATTTCCTTTTAAGTGTTATTGACAGGGTAGGAAGGACAGGAACTTGATATTAGAATCCATTGATGCCAACTATGGTTCAATCCATTGGCAATAAATGAAAATTCCATGAAATGTTTCAACACTAGCAGAACATTACCGATTGATGAAATGATTTTGATAGATTCAGGAGCACTTGGCATTGGATGTGTGGAGAAAAAATATTATTGTAGACACTAAAATTTGGTCTAAGCCCGCGACTTCAATTTCTTCATAATTCGTATTTTCATGGTCGTGATTAAATAATGTTAATTATTTAATTACTTTCTAAAGTAATTTCTCATCTATTAATTAAATAAATTTTAATTGTTTAATTAAGTCATTTTAACATTTATTCCTCTATTAATTAAATAAACTTAATTATTTAATTAATTCATATTATCTTTATTCAAATCCTAATTAATTAAATAAATGTTCTTTATTTAATTACATCACTAATTAACTTTATCCTCTTTCTGAAATTAAATAAATCCTTATTTAATTTATTCCTATCACACATTCGACTATAATTAAATAAACACTTTAATTATTTAATTATTCATTAATCTTTTCTTCAGTCATTTAAATAAATCTTAATTTATTTATTCTAATTTCAAATGTTGAATTAAATAATCATTTAATTCATAAAAATAATCATTCTTAGAATATTCTCCTATAATTAGATACTTGCTTTGTTGTCTAATTATTCATTTCCACTTCACTCGAGATCTATTTAAATTAGTCATTCATCTCCTGATTTAATATCTAGTTGCTTTTAATGAAGAGACTCTCTATCTTAATCGATCAATTGTCTTGTTTTAATTATTTTGCATGCACACATTTATTAATTAAATAAATTTATTTAATTAATTCAATTCATTTGTGCATTCAAACAAACTGTTTCCTCCATGCTAATCCTCATCTTTGTATGCAATCTTTATTCTTCTAAATTTTGAATACTTTCAACTAGAGATTAAATCATTATTTAATCTTGATCTCTATTCTTAGGTTTTATCGCTCATGTCAGTACTAACACTTATCTTAATGCATGTCAAATCCTTTAATTTGAAGTGTCTATCTATCTTTCAATCTCAGCCTCTCATTTGAATGATCAATTTTCTATAAATTGACTTGACCTTCATCATTGTTACTCCTCCTGAAATCTTATGACTTTTGGAAGCACTTCTTAATCTTTGATATTTTTCTATAATCACATACATCAAGGCTATACGTGCACACATACTAAAAATCTGAGGGAAAGAATATGATCATGGCAAAATGGAGAAGGAAAATCGAGGTCGTTCATGGAAGGATGTAGATATTGGGTGAGATCGCTCTTTGTTTATGTTTATTATTTCTTTGTGCTTTGTTGTTTAGCTTTAGATTACATTAGATTTTTAATTTCAGTGTTGTGTGCTTTAATATTTCCTATTTTTATGATGTTACATTGGTGAACCCGATGTGAAGACACATTCTTCACAAATCTGTAGATGTTTTATTTAATTTTTGCACGTATCGTACGACCCAACGTATCTGATAGGAAAAATGATGCAACTAATATTATGAACCGCATCCGCAGAATACAACAATGCATCTAACAAAATTTGATGCAGCTGTGGGTTTTCGCGATGTAATCGACTAGTAAAATTCCACGACACATCTACTGCTTTGAATGACACATCTGATTGGTGAAATTTCTGGGTTCAATTTCTGATTTACAGGTATGGGCAAGATCATCATGGAAAAAGCAGGCCCTTAAGTGGCAAAAAATTCAAAAAAAATAGAGTTAGGCAACTTGATGTAAAAATTTGAATAAGTTATCTATATTATTTCAAAAATATGTAAGAATAGAATTTGTAGAAAATTGAATGTAGTTTCTAAACTACTAGGTTTTAAAGAAAAAAAATCTATTTGGTGAAAATTTGAAATTTCAATGCAAGAGTACTTAAATTTCGGAAAAAATAAAAGTAGGTGTCCTGGCCACCCTAACCACAATAAAATGATAAAAAAATTTATAAGATTTTAGCCATAAGTAGAGGGCTCATGTCCGATGTGATGCATATTTTTTGTAATTTTTTTCCAAGTAAATAATTAATTATGAATTTTTATTACAACTTTTAAAAAATATAAAATTGTATGCCCTGACCACCTTAACTTGGTCAAAAATTCATGAAATTTAATTTAATTTTTTTTAATCCTATAGTATGCAAAGCATAGAATGTGATGCATGTTTTGGATTCAAAAAATGTGATACGGTTTGAAAGCTATAAATGTTTTTCAATCAGCCTATCAATTAACACTTTAGTCATAATTCAAGTAGAAAATGAATAATAATAATTTATTAAATTCAAAGTAAAGCATAATTTATATTGGTGGAAAGCTAAGAATCTCCTTTAAAAACCCTTTTCATTTCATCAATTTTGGGTAAAAAAAGTCGTCAGCCACATACCCTACAAATACCCATCATATTGCCACCTTTTGGCCCATCATGATCCTGCACATACCCTTACAGTTTTTCAATGTGTTTTTGTTTTAGCTAATGTTTGGTTTGTAGCATGTGTTTTAATGAGCTAACATAGTGTTTGTAGGATGCAGCGTAGAAGACAAGTTTTCAAAACCCCTCTTCTAGGATGATCGCCGAAGATAAATTACAAACTACTAATGATTTTTTTTGCAGGACATGTGTCGAAGACTATTTTGAAATAGACTATTTGGTAGATTAGAAAATTTTCATTTGGATTTAAAATTTACTACTGTCTACTGTGTTTGGTGCAAAAGCACACTTTGTTATTACCCATGATTCAGTATATTGAAGTATCCTCTCCCCTTGTGCATTTGTGTGATCCTAGGTGCAAGAGAACCTGTTACTGGCTCTAGAAGTTGGGTCTATCTTGGTGGGAAAAAGTACTCACCCCAAGACAACTCAGACCAGTAACACGCTAAACCCGAGCGACTTCCAGTCGGTATATAAAAGTGGATTCTTGAGGAAAACTCAAGAATCATGAGTATTGTTCTGTAAAGAAGGGAAGCAATGGTATCTTGTTGAATGGATGGTACCCCATGAATGGAATGCTCGTATTAAACACTATTGTTTATAGTAAGCCAAAAACCTTCTATTTGTTGGTGCAGTAGGTCAGACCTGTGAAGTCATCTCATGTTCTTACGGTTCTAGTAGAGATAAGAAGTATGCCATGGGAGTTTCATGGGTACTATAGCTTGGCTGCCCCGGAGAAGTGAGTGTCATGGAGGGGAGCCAGTGGGGTCAAGATACTAGTCATCCGCTTTGAATAAGCATAGCTAGGGAAACCCAAGTGAGAACTCAACAAGTATTGTCTTTCACAGCCTAAGATTATGCTTGTTTGATTAAACGTTCTTTGTGTCGAAATCAAACTGAAATATTGTGTTTTTTGTGTTGGTTATTTGCCAAAACTTCATCACAAACGGAGTCAGTTTAAATTTTCATTTACTGGAAACCTGCAACTATTCATCAAAAATCTGCAACTGTCAACAGAGTCACAATTGTTCACCAGCAAAACACATCTGTTAGGTATAGTTGCATTTGTTTACCAATCTATCGCATTTGTCAAAACTGAGTCCAATCTGTCATTTATTAGAAACTGAGTTACATCTTTCTATCATTAACCAACATTTGTACTTAGAGTTGCATCTATTACAGAGTATGTTGCATCTGTCATAAACTAGTCCAAATTTGTAT
>VDFB02000015.1:44179296-44212874 GCA_007258455.2 Sequoia sempervirens
GCCAATTTTGAAGACTATTATTTATGATCAAAATAAATTTGTTGAAGATGTTGGTTGGGAATTTTTGAATATGGAAGATAGTGACTCTGATTCTGATAACTCAGAAGAGTCAGAACAAGGATATGAACCCTCTGATGTAGAAGAGGAATCATAATCACTCTTCAAGTAGCCACCATCAAGAGTGTTACAAGCCAACAAGATGGAGGGAATTCTTATATAAGGATAATTTTCAATGTTGCAGGTACCGGCTTTAATTCCACCTACAATGGAAACATTGAAATTCCCTAGTGGTATTTATGTTAAGGAAATTTCCTTTAAATGTAAGGATTCAAAGCACATCAACCATGTGGTACAGATGATTAAATCCCATAGATTATTTGTAGCAATGAAAGAGTCTGATAAAGGAAGAGAGAGCTACATTTGTGACTTAGGAGAAACTTCAATTTTCAAAAACAAAGCCAATTAGGCTGGCAGATGTGTGCATTAGGCCAACATCTGGTGGAAGAGGAAGAAAGATGACTAGAACTCTGGAGGCCCACTATACTGGATTTTGATATTCAACCGTGAGAGAAGAAGAGAGAGTTGATATCGTGTATCAAAACATTAAGCATGCATTCTTCCAGCCAACGGAGAAGGAGATGATTACTTTTCTTCATTTTCATTTGCATAACCATATCAAGGCATGGGAACCAAGAAGACCAAGGATGTCGAGTTTTAAGTAGAGGTAATGGATGTGGTACAAACTTTAGGAGGGGTAAGAAGGTGAATGTATGATCCTGATGAAATTGAGGAAGAACAACAAGAGAGGAATAGGAAAAATAAAATCAATACAAAGTTTCAAGGATTTGTCAAGCGAGTAAGAGAGCTATGGGAGCAACCTCATCTAAAAGATTTTGAACTAGAGTTTGATATACCATTTAGAGAGCTTGGTTTTCATGGAGTTCCTTTCAAAGCCTCTATTTTTATTGTTCCTATGGTAAACATGTATAATAACCTTCAATTCCTCAAAGGAGAGGTTGTTGGTTGATTTGCAACCCATTTTTTTTAGCAAGAAGAACGTTATTTTCCATAAATTTACTAGTTTTTCTCAATTCTCTTGTTGTTGTATGGCCTATACGGACTCTAAGATGATCTAAAACCTATTGGATGTTGTATATTGATGAATTAGCTTTCATTTTCACTTATTTAGAGGTTCTAACTCTTTGTATAGTGAAAGTTATATTGTTTTTACTACTGCTACCTACTTTCACAATGTTCTTGGATTGAAGGGTTTCATGATGTAATTCGACCCATTCCACTTTTTGTGCCTATTGTAACTTGTGGAATGGGTCCTCTAACTTGTAAAATACATGCCTAAAATTTTTAGAATGTTGTGGAGTCAAGGTTGGGTGTTTGGGATGATGTTCTAGGGTTATAGTAAAGTATTTTCATGATCAAAATGAGGGTTTCAAGTGGTGTTTTGACAAAATGTGGGAAGGATTGTCCATGTAATGTATTATTCACCATGTGCAAAGTCTGGTAAGTGTGTTTGGTGCTTTTTTTGGGTCTAGAAGGTCTGAGAGATAGGAATTTCATTAAAACCCCAAGTATTTTGCTTGAAATCGAGGGTTTGGTGTATTAGGGGTCTAGAGGTCTTGGACCTCGAAACAAATCATAGAATTGGAGGTTTTGACACATAACATACTATTGTTTGAGTAGTTTGAGTGAAGATTTAGTATTTAAAAGGCCGTCTCTTTGTAAATAGGGCTAATTTAGTAGCCTTTGTGCAAGGTGGTTTATTGGATCTTAATGATGGTACAAAGAAACATGGTATGATATCTTGGAAATTTGTCTTAGGGTCTGTGTTAAAGCTTGATTGATGTTTGGTTGGCCATTGGATCCTTCTCTAAAAGATAAGATTTGATGAGATTTGGAGACTATAAGCCTATTGTTGTTAGTTGATTCAATTTGGGTGATTGTGATTTCAAGGTTGGTGTCTTGTTTAGGTCTGATTAGTTGATGTTGAAAATAGTTCCTCCACCTTGAATTGAATCAACAATCCCTCTAACATAACAAACCCCAAAACCCTCTTCTTTCACAAGTTAGGCAAGGGTTTATTGAAAAACCATACTCAAAACCTTCTGACAAACAACCAAAGCCTAAAACACCTTCAAAAAGCCCTACACAAGCTTAAAATTTCAAGAGATATCACTGTCCCCAAAGATTTCTTCAAACCCTAGCAGTAAACCACAATTTTCCACTAAAAAATGCACCATTTGGTATCCAGGGCATCACCTAAAAACCCTCTAATCACCTCCCTTGGGCACAAAATTTTTCACACATGTTTTATAACCATAACTAAGCCTTTCCATTGAGTTAAATAAGCATACAGTGGGTGAAAGGCTTAATATGACATTTTAATGAACTCAAAACCCTTAAAACAGGGTATACAAACCGACCCTCAGTAATTAGATTCTAAAATGCACAAATCACTTCAAATCCAACCAAACCAAAACTAAAATGAAGTTAAGTCTGCTGCCCACTAAATTCCATCGAAAAGAGAGCACAATCACCCTGTACGGAACCGTACAGTTCAATGAAACATCAAATCCTTAAGTGCAAAAGGGTAGAAATATTTGATGAGGTATTACTCAGATACCATGGTGCTTAATAAATCTCTTTATAAACCTATGGGATCATGTTATGGCCATCTACAATAACCTCTCTTGGTTTTTGTTATCTCGGAGTGGTTTTCTCATGGTGTCCAGTTTTTAGTTGATGGAAAAAGTGTCAAATGCAAGCAGTGGAAAGTTGCAAAGTGGTACAAATTTCATTTTGCAACTCGTGTGACCAAACAGACTATTCCAACGCATCTAAATAGGTATTTTTACGCTAGGCATGGTCCTTTTTTGCACCCAAACATGTGGAATTGCTCCGAGCTACGTTCAACTGGATCGGTCCCTTAAGGGTCCAAAGTGCAAAATGGTTGCAAACTTCAGCATGTTTTTACTCGGATACCGTGATGCTTAGAAAACTCTCATTTGATCTTGTAGGATTGTGTTGGGACCCTCTACAATAACCTCTCTCAGTTTTTGTTATCTCAGAGTGGTTTTCCCGTGGTGTCCAGTTTTCAATAGATGGAAAAAGTGTCAAATGCAAGTAGTGGAAAGTTGCAAAGTGGTGCAACTTTTTTTCTGCAACTCATGTGACCAAATGAACTATTCCAATGTGTTTGAATATGTATTTTTACACTAGGAATGTTCCTCTTTCACACCCAAACATGCATAATCGCTTTGAGCTACGTTCAACTGGATCAATCCCTTAAGGGTCCAAAGTGCTAAATGACTGCAAAATTCAGCATGTTGTTACTCAGATACCATGATGCTTAAAAAATTCTCATCTAATCTTATGGGATTGTGTTGGACCCCTCTGCAATAAATTCTCTCGCTTTTTGTTATCTTAGAGTGGTTTTCCTGTGGTGTCCAGTTTTCAGTTGATGGAAAAAGTGTCAAATGCAAGAAGTGAAAAGTTGCAAAGTGGTGCAACTTTCATTCTGCAACTCGTGTGACCAAACAAACTATTCCAATCTATTTGAATAGGTATTTTTACACTAAGAATGGTCTGCTTTTGCACCCAAACATGCGAAATCGCTCTGAGCTAAGTTCAACTGGATCGATCCCTTAAGGGTCCAAAGTGCAAAATGGATGCAAACTTTAGCATGTTGTTACTCGAATACCGTTACACTTTGAAACTTATCGTATAATCCTATGGGATCGTGTTGGGCCCCTCTACAATAACCTCTCTCAGTTTTTGTTATCTCAGAGTGGTTTTCCTATGGTGTCTAGTTTTAAGTTGATGGAAAAAGTGTTAAATGCAAGTAGTGGAAAGTTGCAAAGTGGTGCAACTTTTGTTCTGTAACTCGTGTGACCAAACAAACTGTTCCAATGTGTCTGAATAGGTATGTTTACGCTAGGCATGTTCCTCTTTCACACCCAAACACGTGGAATCGCTCTGAGCTACATTCAACTAGATCGATCCCTTAAGGGTCTAAAGTGTAAAATGGCTTTAAACTTCAGCATATTGTTACTCGGATACTTTGATGCTTAAAAAATTATTGTCTAATCCTATGGGATCATGTTGGGCCCCTCTATAATAACCTCTCTCGGTTTTTGTTATCTTGGAGTGGTTTTCTTGTGGCATCTAGTTTTTTGTTGATGGAAAAAGTGTCAAATGCAAGTAGTGGAAAGTTGCAAAGTGGTGCAACTTTCATTCTAAAACTCATGTGACCAAACAAACTATTCCAATGCATATAAATCGGTATGTTTATGATAGGCATGATCCTCTTTCGCACCCAAACATACAAAATCACTTCGAGCTACTTTCAATTGGATTGATCCCTTAAGGGTCCAAAGTGCAAAATGGCTGCAAACTTCAGCATGTTGTTACTCAGATACTGTGATGCTTAAAAACTTCTCATCTAATCCTACGAGATCATGTTGGGCCCCTCTACAATAACCTCTTTCAATTTTTTTAATCTCGAAATGGTTTTCCCATAGTGTCCAATTTTCAATTGATGGAAAAAGTGTCAAATGCAAGCAGTGGAAAGTTGCAAAGTAGTACAACTTTCATTCTACAACTCGTGTGACCAAACAAATTATTCCAACGCATCTGAGTAGGTATTTTTATGCTAGGAATGGTCCTCTTTTTCACCCAAACATGTGGAATCACTCCAAGCTACATTCAACTGAATTGATCCCTTAAGGGTCCAAAGTGTAAAATAGTTGCAAACTTCAGCATATTGTTACTCAGATACTATGATACTTAGAGACTTCTCATCTAATCCTATGAGATTGTGTTGGGCCCCTCTACAATAACCTCTCTCAGTTTTTGTTATCTCAGAGTGGTTTTCTGTGGTGTCCATTTTTTAGTTGATGGAAAAAGTGTCAAATGCAAGTAGTGAAAAGTTGCAAAGTGGTGTAACTTTTGTTCTGCAACTCATGTGACCAAACAAATTGTTCCAACACATTTGAATAGGTATTTTTATTCTAGGAATGGTCCTCTTTCACACCCAAACACATAGAATCGCTCTGAGCTACGTTCAATTGGATCGATCCCTTAAGGGTTCAAAGTGCAAACTGGCTGCAAACTTCAACATGCTATTACTCAAATATTGTGACACTTAGAAACTTCTAGTATAATCTTATGGGATCACATTGGACCCCTCTACAATAACCTCTCTCGGTTTTTGTTATCTCAGATTGGTTTTCCTGTGGTGTCCAGTTTTCAGTTAATGGAAAAAGTGTCAAATACAAGCAGTGGAAAGTTGCAAAG
The DNA here is from genome assembly GCA_007258455.2 of Sequoia sempervirens. Classification (NCBI taxonomy): domain Eukaryota; kingdom Viridiplantae; phylum Streptophyta; class Pinopsida; order Cupressales; family Cupressaceae; genus Sequoia; species Sequoia sempervirens. The sequence goes on from VDFB02000015.1 coordinate 44,184,607, forward strand.
TGGTGCAACTTTCATTCTACAACTCGTGTGACCAAATGGAATTTGAATAGGTATGTTTATGCTAGGCATGGTCCTCTTTTGCACTTAAACACATTGAATCACTCCAAGCTACGTTCAACCGGATCAATCCCCTAAGGGTTCGAGTGTAATATGTTGAAATAAGCCATTCCACCTATTGTACAGGCTATGTCTCGGTGATATGCGCCTAATGTAAGTAGGATAGAGAGTAGGAATAAGAAAATAGCATTGGTAAAGGCATTGGAAGAGATTACTAACACTTCCCTTGTTGAAAATTCATAATTGAGGCCCCTTAAAAGAAAGGCTAGAAGAGGTGAAAAGAGTAAATTGCTAGAAAATAAGTTAGAATAGGTTGGAAATAGGGTGATTTTGTGGTGTTTGATGTTTTCAAAAGGTCTGCAAGGACAAGGGAGGTCAAAATTATTTTATGGAATGATTCCCTAGTTGGGAAAATAGGGGTTTTGAATGAAAAAGAGGTGTTTGAGGGAGTAAAAGTGGGTAAAGTCAAGAGACAACATAATTTGGTGGTCAATTAAGTTTGTGCAGGAAAAATGAAAAGTTTTGGAATAGGTTTAAAGGTTTGGGTTCAGGTTCAGGGCTTTGGTTCACCAGTTAGGCCAAATTTTTTTGGAGGGGGGTTCAGTTTGTTTTGGGTTCATTAGTATAAAAAAATCTATAAACAATATATATATATGCAGCCTAGAAGCATGAATTAGGATTAGAATATCACATAACATCATATAAAAAACAAAACCACCATAAACTTGAATGTCATTTAAAACATGCATGATAAATATTCATCATTGAAACTTGAATTGTGGTAGCTTGATATACAAAGTCTATTGATGCTAGGGTTCAATTTGTATGATTTTAAAAAAAGAAGCCAATTGAGTAGAGTCCTCAGTGTTCTTCATAAACCATAAGAATTTTTTTAGTACACTAGCCATTTTGATGTATTCTTGTAGTCTCAAACATTATTTTTTATCATTCTTACATTGGTCTTGAGAGTTTTAGCTTAATATAGCTCCACTATACAAAATATGGTTTACCTGTGCAGTGTAACAATGGCATAGGAAAAATTTTCTTTGAAAGAAACAAAGGGTGAGTGCACACTTGAAGTGTATAAACACTTATCTTTTTTTAATATCAAGGATACTTTTTGAAACTTACATGCATTTCTAATCTAAAAGGAAAAGTATTTTTCCTAATCTGTATGCAACCATACTTTTGACATTGTCAAAAAGAGAAAAACTTCCTGAATGATGCAAAGGCATGGCCAAGCAGTTCTAACTCTTCTCATGAGAGAAGAGAGATGTTGGAGAGTACATCAAGTCAATGAGAAAAAAAGTGTAATGCATTTTAGTTTGTAGTATTCCTCTGTTTCTCTACAAATGTGTGATAAATTCTCAGTTCAATGATGTAAAACAATTTTTGAAAAAAGAAAGTTATGTCACAATCCGCTTTCAATCTAGCAAGCAAAAATGAAAGCTCAACCTCTTGGAATGAAAATGCTTGTTTTCAAAACAAATGAGTAAGAATGAGGTAGTTAAAGTGTTTGAAGTGATTTAGAGGTCACTTTTAGGGTTCCCTTGGGTGTGGGTTAAAGTCAATCTCCATAAAACATTAAAAAAATGTTCAAAAAAACACTTTTTTGGATGCCTAGGCACACGGGTTTTGTCTTGGTTCACCTGGGTTCTGTCTAGGTTCTGCCCGGGTTCTCTTAGGTTCTATCTGGGTGAACTAGACCCAAAAATAAAGGACCCTAGTCAAACCCACTTGCGAACTAAACTAGGACCCACACCACCTAAGCGAACTAGGACCAGAACCAGGGGTAAAATAGAAGAACCCGGTAACATAGATAATGTGTCAAGAAGTTGACTGCTTCATCTACTCTAAATATTATGTTTTGGAAGTGTTGTGAAGATTATGTATCCTTTTCTTAATTGAGTTGTTCCAATCAAAGGATTAAATATATTGGAATCTTTTTATCAATCATTTCATGGAATACCAATTGAAAACGTGTTTTTTTCTTTTAGATAAAGTTGTTTACCATCAATCAATTAATTTATTCAAGACAAACCATGAAGGACAACAATGATCAATGCTATGGCTAACCAATTAATAAGTATACACATGAATAAGTCAAGCATGTACATGTGAATAAGGGAAGCACGAGTAGTCACAAACACATATGCCTTGAAGTATACACATGAATACATAGTATACACAACTTAATACAAAGTATATTCATGAATACAAGGTATACGCATGAAAATGCGTAAGTCACAAAGTATACATTGGAACACACGTAAGTCACAAAGTATACATGTAAGTTGTAAATTATACACTTGAATACACGTAACTCATATCTACTGAGCCATGAATTTATAACATGCAAATATGGACACCATCGATAAAAAAGATTTGTATTAACCAAATAGCTAGGTATGCATACATCAATATATGTCGATATAAGTATAAAATATAGGTACAAAATAGCCATATAGGCATACAATGTCAAATATATCCAATACAAAATATGTACAAAATTGCCATGTAGGAATACAACAAAGGGCTCTAGAATCAAAAGTCATTGCTCTCCAGGCTCTCGAAATAAACTCTTTCCCTTTTCTTGTCGATCGGATGGTGATAGGTCTATCACTCATTTGTGCTACACTCGAGGAGTGCTCCTACTGCTCCTCCTAGTATTGTTAAGTTCTTGGTGAAATTTTAATTGTTACAATAAGAAATAAATACATTAATATATAAAAATTACATTATAAAAAATGATATATTTTAAAAAATAATCACTTACGGCCATCTCACGATCACTCTCCACGAGGGAAATATTTGCATGACAATGTCGAGGCAAGCTCAAGCCCTGTATAAACCATCTGAATAGAAATTAGACTACGAATAAATAATTTGGTTTGATTTTTCACTAGAACTAACATCTATAACAATGAATGTAAATTGAAATTTAGTAATTTTCCTCATACCTCCCCTATTAGAGCCATTGAGGATTGTATAGCGGATGAAACACTGATATCCATTGCCCTCGTAACATTTGGAGGTGTTTCCACAACCAACATCTAAAAATAAAATAAAAAATTATTCAATCACAAAATTTTATAATAGTGATCCAGGTCATGACTTATAATGCATGAGATCTAATGAACAAAATTTTGAGTACTTATTAAACTATATATTTCTGATTATCATGCTTACTATTTTCCCTATCCATATCTTGTTAGAAAGGATGTGTTTTTAGGCTTTTACCCATAGCAGCAAGCCACTCAATCATTTGATTAAATGCTTTCATAGACATGTACGACAACTATGGTGGCATAGAGAAGGCAGTTAATTGTTTGAAAAAATGCCTCAAAAGAAATGGGGTCTCTTGGTGATGGAATTCCATTACAAACAAATGCACGTCATGGCATTCCATCACCATAAGACTGCATTTCTTTCAAGATTTTTTTCAAAAAGTTCATTGCCTTCTCTATGGTATTGTTGCTTACTATTATGCTTTGATAGATATTTTTCCAAGCATCCATAGTTTGTTAGAAAACACCTATTTTAGGCTTTTAGCTATAGCAATAAGGAAGTGAGTAGTTTGATAAAATGCTTTGGTGCACATGTATGAAAAATGTGGTATCATAGAAAAGGTGGTGAGCATTTTGAAGAAATGCCTCGAAGAAATGTGGTCTCATGGTCATGGAATGGAATTCCATCACCATGAGACCACATTTCTTCAAGTCATTTTTTCTAACTACTAACTACCTTGTCTATGCTATTGCTTACTATTATGGTTTCATATATTTTTTCCAAGAATCCATAGTTTGTCGTGCAGATGCACCTTTGCAAGCACATGCCTCCATGTGAAGAAATTGCATCACTGCTTATGTTGAATTTCTAAACAACTATATTGTAGTTGAAATTTTGTCATCTATCAACATATAGTTATTAGTTATGGAATGTGAAGTAATGCTTTGATTTTGAATGATGTATAATGCAACGTAACCAACGATATGAATATAAACTACACAAATCTATTAAGTACAATTCATTAGTTAAACTCTTTATTCTATTACCTATGTGTAGGTTTGAGTAAATCCACTGGCGCTGGGAGGTGTTCCCTCGAAGCCTCCAATATTACCCTGTTCAACATCCAAAATCACATATTAAAATACCATTCATAAAACAATGCTATTAACATGTAATAAATTTATAATTGTTTACTAATTACATACTTTTCTGATAGGTGTACTGCAGAAATAAGTAGGTGGAGGGCCGGTGTATCTAGTCTTAACACTTTGACCCTACAATTTTATTAAAACCATAAAACTAAATTAGTTAATCTTGCATTTCAAAATTGAAATTTAATAAATTAAATTCAATGAACATGCTAACTTTTACCTGAGTTTCAATGCCATACACATCATGCAAAATGTCAGCCACCCTCTCCATCTTCATAGCTGCATATAGATCCTGCATAGCAGCCTCTTAAGTGTTGGTGGGGTCATATGAAAAAGGGTCCCTGCAAGATTGACACACATGGGTTCGAAGGCCACCATTCAAAGACTCCCTTGGATGGCACTGTAGAATAGGGCTAGTATGATGGATGACACTTTCATTCAAAGTGTTGATTGCCTGCAGTGTCTCTACATCGACACTCTCCTTCACGATGATAGGAATGACAACATGCTCACGAGGCAGCCTAGCGAGAGCTTGTCTCCATTTTTGCGTAGGATCTTGCACTCTCGCCTCTCCCCTAGAATTCCCTCATATCAAAATAATTTGGGAGTTTTCTCAATATGAACTCACTGTATAGTTTCTTAAGAAAATATTGGGGGACTTCACAATTGTTGCACGGTCAGTCATCAAAGACCATGTACCACCTATCATAAAAACGGTTCCTAATCTCTTAGTGGTGGCACCAATGAATAGGAAAACTCTTTGCATTGAGGATAAGATTTTGATCTGTGCATGGGTCAGTGAGTAATGAGCACAAATCACCTTTTGTAAATTTTAAATCCTTTACTTGTTTATATGATAGTTTATCTGCATAATATGCCCTAGCCACCTACCTCCTATCTTGCCATCCAGTTATTTGTTTGCTAATTGAATCTACATTTTTTAACATATCTTTCAATGAATTTGTGAGGGTCATTGTTTCTGTGGTTGAACCATTTGGATCACTCAACCTACTAATAAAATCCTCAATTTTTTTTTGTTTTTCTCAATCTCACTCATTAATTTTTTTTGAGTGCTAGGAGGGTGTTGAGTGATTGGTGGAGAAGGTTTTTTTTTAGGTTGATTTTCTTGTTGAGGATTTTTTTCTTTAAGATTTGGTTACTCTTCTTGTTGAGGATTTTGTGGGTTTGCGGGTTCATTTGCATCTCCTTCAAATTCAAAAATATATATATCAAATATAACCTAAAACTAACAAAATCAACCTAAAACTAAGAAATTCAAAACAAACAACAAAAAATACTTACCTATCCCACCTCTTCATCATCTTGGTGCCATCCTTGCAAAGAAATAGCAACTCTTGTTGAATATTTATGCCCAATACCTCCTAGAACACGAGCATGAAAGTTGGGGGTTTTTTCCATGGGAAAAAGAAGAAAACAGTTGAAGTGAAAATGAAGACTTTCACTTCTTTTTTTGCTTTTAATGTGCAATAATGCGAGCACACTATAACACGCTCGTGCTATGAGTTTTCAAACTTTTTTTAGAAAGTGGCCACAAAATTGCTACCCAACTTCATGCACCTGCCTAAACTCCTGTTGTTTCTTCAATTCCTCCCAAGAAAGAGAAGGAACCAATGAGTGACAAACCAACTCTTACACAAACACAAATTTCCAATAGATTGAAATGGAATCAAAGTGCTAAAGAGCATAGGTGTAGATGTCGTTCTATTGCTCATAGTTTACAAACAAAAGAAGATAAGAATAACATAGAAAATAAAAATATAAACTTACCTCAAGTAATGCATGATGATCATATACCCTCACCACAACATAAACAAGAACATTCCATGGAAATTGTCATTTGATCTCTCATTGTGATTAATCTAGATGATGATATTGACATTACAAAGATTGATGAAGAAGTGCATGATGAATTGAACACATTATTTTCCTTTTCTATGAGCTTAAATGATAAATCTCCTAAAAAGAGTGTTGAACTTTGTGCTTCCCCTAGTTTGACACTTGTCATTGTCCCTTTGGCTAGTTTTTTGTCTTTCATTTATACAGACTGAGGTTGGGATATAGATGACCTACTCTAGGTTGACTCGTATGTGCCTTACTAGTCTTTTTATTTTTCATGTTGTGATTGAATGTGCATAATGTGATCCCCCATGATGTTTCATTTGATGTATAGCTCTCTCTTTTTGTGCATTCCACTATATGTACCTACATTCTTCTCTATGTTGTAATAATTTTTCATTTTTCTTGTGTTTTCCTTTTGGGGATGATGCAAGGTGTCAAGACATTTAGGTATCTTTCATGTTGACTTGAAAGGATTTTTCTTTGTTTTCACTCTCTTTGTGTCATTCTTCCAGTTCTATGAGTATTAGGGGAATGATGATAGTTCTGAGCTCTAAAACAAGATTGTAGCAAAGACATCTTGACCCCAAATCCATAGATCCCTTATTTATTTTTGGGGGAAATCCTTCCTTCCTATTTCATGGTGTAGCTTTATTTTAGAAACATGACTTGGCATAGGGCTTTTCAAGGAAATGTCTCGTCTTAGGACAAAACGTTGGCTACTTTAAAGTAATTGCTCATAGAAATGGTGTTAGCAACGACTTTAAAGTGGGGGCATACATCGATGACATCTTTTGGAATATTTCATGGCAAAATTGTCTTTTTTCTTGTGATGTTTCCTCTTTCTTTGTGGTTTCATTGGGTGTGATCTCCTCCAAGAGTTCAATATTTCTAAGCATACAATATCCCTTCATGGCATGATGCGAAACAAGAGGCATCTCATTAGTGGTGATTTGATATTCTTGACTTGTCCTCTCTTGGAGACATTATGCATGATGTTCCATAAGAAGAATACCTTACATGAATAAAGAAAAAACCCCTTTAACAAAAAACTTATAGACATGACATTCAAAAGAAAAATCATTACATTGTGGTGCCATATCGAAGTTGTCAAGAGGATAACTTTGGTATGGTATGGGAGGCTAATATGATTCTCTTATTGGCCACCTGATTGGGATAACTCACCTAGTGTACATAATGAGGTTCCACTACCCCAGAGTGAGCACACATGATTGGAATAACTCACCTAGTGGACAGAATGAGGTTCCACTACCCTAGAGTGAGTAAAGCATGCTACAGATAAACAACCCTGTTCCACATTGTATTGGAATGGTTTTTATTTATTTTTCTTGGCCTTTGATAGGGTATGACTACGTAACTTTGTTGTTGCTACATACTAAAGTGCCTCAAATGTCTAATTTAGTGTGATTTTCATGGGGAAAAAATATCACTAAAGTGGGGGAAAAGTGTAGTGTAGAAAAAAGAAACCCTTTTTCACACTTAATTTGGTAACAAATGATATATATAATTAAACTCATAATGCCTTGATTTTGTGTTGTAATGTGTTGTACACATCCACATTAATCTAGGGAACTTTTAACTAAAATCTACTTAAATTGTACCTTATTTGGGGTGTTGTAAAGTATTGTATTACACTTTCACACTTATCTAGGGTTTTATTAACTAATTGTAGTTAGTTGAACTTAATTAGCCCCTTTAATTCAAATTTAATGCTTACTAATGACACCTTCCAAACAATCTATCTTGACACCCAATAATGATATTGCATGACATTTAATTTGGAAAATTAAAGGCCCTAGAAAATGGTGCTAGGACCCATTCACCTTTAGTAGTGAATGGGTCCTCTCCACATGTGACACCCCTTTCTTTGCATTTTTAAGGTGGGTTTTTGATGTTATTTCATCCCCCCCAAAGCATGGTCCTAGAAAGTTGTGCTAGGACTCATTTTCCTTTAGTGGTTAGTGGGACCTCCTCACACAAGACACCCCTTTTTTACATTTAATTTTGGTGGGATCATAATGATTTTCGATACTAGATTTGGTGTTGGCTTGAATTATTTGAACTTTGAGGTTAATCTTTAGATTTAGTATAAATATGAGGTTAATTCACATTTTTAGAACTCCTAAGAAAATTTATGTGACTTCATGAGATCAAGGGCAAGATAATTATAGATTTTACAAGAGCATTTCAAAGGATTTCAAGGGCATATTATCAAGAGTTTATTGCAGAAATTCTAGGTCATTCGATCATGTCAAAGGCATAGTGCATTCAAGCATATTGTTGAGTTAATATTGTTGATGTAGAATTGAGGATCTATGAGAAGCATTATTTCACATCTTATTCAAGATCAATATCTACATTCTACATGGGAACTTCATGTTAGTTTGCAAATTTACATTCCAAGACAACTTCCAAGGTATCAACATTTCATTGTTTCATGTTCATGCTTCAATTTCATTATTTCATCATTTGGTTTAATTACCTAAAAGGAGTTTGAATTAGGAAAACCCCTATTCACTAACAATCAACAATTTTTTCTTATATTGAATGTGTGTTTGGAGATTTATAGGTTGAAGATCAAGTGGAGAACACGTTTGAAGCAAAACTGTCAAAGTTTCCAAGTTGCAAAATTGTCATTCACATTGAAAGAACACGAAAAGAAGGATACATAATTTGTTACATATTTTTGAGAGATGATAGAGACATCAAGAAACATAACCTAGATCTTAATTTCAAAAACCCTAATAGGGACCCATTCACCACTAAAGGTGAATGAGTCCTTTGTGACCTAAAAACAAGCTTCTTACAGAAAGGTACACACCATTCAATCCTCTCAAAACTTGCCACATAGTTGTTAGAACAGTTAGGGCTAGTTTCTGATTGTTATTTTCATCATATCTTGCAAATAATTGCATGTTTTATAGTGGAAAGTACTGGTTCATCATCTTGTTGACTCATTTTGGTGAACACTATTTTTCTATGAAACATTTAAAGAGATATTATTGTGCTCATTTTGTTCACTTATAGAAGTTTGTTTCATTCTCTTGATCTTTTCATTCTGAAATATTAAGGAAATTGAAATCCCTACCTTTTAATATTTCCCAAGTACTTGATATTTATTTTGAAAAGCTATCCAATTTAAGAATTACACTTAGGAAAAATAAAATTATTCCATACCTTTTTCTACCAAGAAAATTCCTCCAACCAATTATGTTTTGTATCTAACAACTATTAACTATTAGAAATGGAGTAAAATCCTTTAGGATTATATCTCTAATAACCATCATATAAATAACAAGGGAAATTGGAAAAGATAGAAGTTAGGGTAGCCGAAGATTCATGGTATCCCCCTTGGGCCAAAATCTCATATAATTCTAGTAAAAACTATAAGTAGCCACATCCAACAAAAATCCTTAAAATCATAAACTTTAGACCAATCAGAATATGGAAAAATAGTACTCAAATGGTGGATAAGATAGAATTGATTGATTAATATCCCATGAACCAATCCGAAAAAGAGCCTTATCACCATATTTAATAATAAGAAAGAGGACTCTCTTAATAAGAGTTCTCTTCTTGATACTATTTCATACCATAAAACCTTTACTAGTAAAATCATTTTTTGGAACATCCTAAGAGGAAATTGCATGTAGATACTTATAATTAAGACCTTTAGCCTAAGGTTATTTCTATTTTATTAACATCTCTTTTAGAATTGTGAATAAATGAGAGACATGCACAAGATCAAACAATGAACAAAAAAACCTTCCATGCAAGAGATCTACACAATAAAGATTTTCAATTCCTCAACTAGAAAAAACTTACAAAAAGAAAATTTTATATGAATTTCCAGAGAGCTCTTATAAGTTTGAGATAATAAAATGAGGGTTGAGTTTTTTATAGGAGAAATCCTACATTCTAAAGGGATTAGATCTGTAAATGGTGAAGAATGGAACCTTTAAATTTAATGTCTAAACCTAGGGTCAATTATCTTCCCCTTTCAACATTACATTTAGAATGCAAATCAACAAGGTGAATAGATTGAATTTCAACCAAGAAGGTGAGCCAATCAGACCTAGAATTGCATTCTTGGGGTCTTAAAAATGAACTAGAAATGATTTGAAATGATTAAACTAATTAAAAAATATGACTTAATATGATATTTATGCCATATTCTGGAAACAAACAAAATGAATCAGTAAACTCTAGGAAAATATAAGAAGTAATGGAGATTGTGCATCTGTCATAAAAAGTTGGATTTGGCATGCAAAGGAGGACTCAAATGCCTAGGTGCATATGGGTCCTTGATAGCGGGTCCTAAAATTAATTTTATAGTCCTCTAATGTTGGATATAACCTTTTGTTTCTTGGTTGCCAAGTTGTCAAAATGTCATTAGATAATTTAGTAGGTGATTTTTTTGTGGCTTGAAAAAAATTAGGTCTTTGAATGCAAAAATAGACAACTTCTCTTGAATCTTCCTTCAATCCTCTTCAAACCTATAACCTACACATTCAAAGAGAGAAGTATTTTTCCATTTTAGGGTCTTGCCTTGGTCAAACCCTATACTAGTGTTCCCACTTCCAAAATGACAATATTAGTCATAAATGATAATGGAAAGGAAAGGAATAATGAAATCACAAAGTGTTGCAACTCTCCACCCTTCAATGGCTTCCTTGAAGGACTGAAGTCATACACATCACCTCAAGGTATTGATCATTCTTGCTTGATTTCCTAAATGCTTTGGAGACTTTCAAATTGTTAGCCTTCACAAAAAAATGATAACATGAACTCACATAATATTTGACATGATGTTAGGATCTTTAATTGTTGCAATAATGCTTTGAAATGCTACTCTTGACTTTCTCAATAATGCTCTTGATCATAATTTTTCCAATAGTTCTCTAGATTTCTCTTCTTAATTTTCTTTTTTAAATGATGCAATAACTAGGTGTAGTGTAGAAAAACCTATCCCTTTACATTTTCACACTTGTTTGGGCCATCCTAATTAAAATGGACTTAATAATTCCTTAATGTAGTGTTGAAAAATGTATCCTTTTACATTTTCATAGTTTTTTGGGCCCTATTAATTTAAATTGGACTTAATTGTGCCTTAATAAGTCCTATTTTTCATTTACAATCCTAATAGATTACATTTTTTGAAGGGGAAACCTGAAAATAATTAATGCCAATACATAACACTTTACCTTGAGCAATGTGTGTTCCAGGAATAGGGACCTGGGACCCATTCACCCATGGGAAAATGGGTCCTCCCCAGCAATTTGAACCTAAATTTAAAATATGTTTTGGTGGTATTTAAGATCCTTCAATCCATATTTCAATTTCAGCTTGTAATATTTAAATTTTGGGAAATTATTGATACATACGTATAAATACAAAGGTTATTTCATAAAATCAAGATCTAAGAGGCTAGCATTTTTTAAGAGATTTCAAGACCATTTTTTGAGAGAATTCCTATAGAAAATTTGATGATCAAGAGTATTCAAGAGAAAAATTATCAGAGATGTATTGCAGTAATCAAGATCCAATTATCATGTCAAATTCTTCTTGCATCATGCATGTTTTTGGAGCTAACATTGTGATGTAGGTTTCATGATCAAGTTCAAGCATTCAAAGTATCATTTCAAGTATCAATATTCACATCCATTGAATCCATTTCATGAAATTTGAATACCTTCTAGGATCTCCATTCAAAGGTTTATACAAGGATTTGTTGAGTGGTAACATATCTTTGTTCATTCTTGATTCCCTCTTTCATGCTTTATTTCAATTCAAGGTTTAATTAACAAAATGAGGTTTGACCAAGGTAAATCCCCATTCACCAAAAACAAACAATTTTTCTCTCTTGTGTGTGTGTTGCAAATTTAGGTTGAAGAAGGATTGAATACCTCTTGAAGTGCAAGATTGGAAAAGTTTTCAAAGTTGAAAAATTTGTCAAAGTTGTCAAATCACAGAATCTCACCTAAAGATTTGATTTTTGAACTTTCCACACTAAAACCTGGACAAATTAGAAGCTACAGATCAACATTAGAGGCTCTTGAAAGCTGCTAGAAAACCATAACAAAAGACCCATTTTCCCATGGGTGAATGAGTCCCAAATAGCCTCCTCAAAGTGACTTTTGGTGATTGGTAAACATCATTCTAGCCTTCTTAGATCTGCAATAAGTTTTTTGTTTTTGTCAATATTGAGCTTTATATTGTTGTTACAATTTTGAATTGGCATAATTAGGTTGATTTGCTATTTTTTTTCTCTAAAAACTGTTGTTTGAAATTCACCCCTATTCTCAAAGCATAAGGAAATATGAAGATTCTCACATTGAGTTGATTCACCTAAGGGTTGTTAGTCAATTCTTTGCATGGATCTTATTTCCTAATGAAATAGTGAGAAATAGGTCTATCATAAACCCCATTATTCATCAATCCATATTAATAAAAACCCTATTTTTCTATGTTCCATGGGTATTTATATGCAATTGTTCTAATTTCTAGAAAATTAGACTCCAAAAGCTGACACTTGAAATTTTAATTTTTAATTTTAAAATATTGCCAACATATTAAAAATTGGTCCCCAATAAGATAGGGGGACCCATATGCCCATGGGCATATGGTTCTTGGTCCTATCTTCTAAGATATTTAGTGTCAGGATCAAAACATTAATTTCATGCATTTATTCAATGCTTGCGATCCTTTATAAAGTAGTAAAAATAGGTCTTGGAATGCATAATTTAGGAAATTCGGGGCTTAATTAGGTCCAATAATTTAAGGGGGACAAAAAATAATGTGAAATTATAAAGGGTGATAATTTTCGACACTATATTTAGACCCCACTTTAGTGAGAGTATAAAATTATGCTCAAACTGACACTAAAGTAGATAGGATGACTAAGGATCAAGGGACGTGATCAAGCCCCAAGGATCCCAGAACCCATGGAAAACCAACATAAGCACAAAGTAACACACATATATATATGAAATGCAACAAGAAAACATACAATGTCAACATGGAATGCAAACAGAGGGTATGGACTAACAAGATGTATTATGCTAGGACCCATAGAAAATTATGATATTTTCTAGGTGAACCATAAACATGAAGAAACATGGGCTTGTGAGGACTGTTTTTCACTAGGTAGGCCCCCAAAAAAGGTAGCAAAATAAGAAACACACTAGGTCTAGTGAGGACCATTTTTCACTAGAGGTGCGTATCCATAACCATACCAAAAGTTATACTTCCTAATAACCCTCATAAGATGCTACAAAATGATCAAAATTCTATGCCAATTCTACACTAAGTTCAACTCCTGTGAACAAAGTGAAGTGAATAAAATGTCAATGTCAATTTCAATCCACCACTAAGTCTAACCCTTGTGAGCAAAGTGAAGGAAAATTATGCTAATGTATTCCCCCACTTTAAATAAATTGCAAAACACCATGCTATGAGCAATTAATTTTAAGTAGAAACTGATAAATTCCATGTAACAAAATATCACAAGAGCATATTTGGAAAGAACTATGCCAATTATATGTTTCCAAATATCATGACAAGGGGTTGCCCCAAAATGCTATGCAACATAAAATATAAAAGATGTAGATGGTAGGTATCCACAAATTTGAGGTCAGTATATGTCTTTACTACAATGATATAATAGAGCTTAGAACTAACATCATTCCCCAAATACTCATGGAAGAATGAACACAATGGAGGAACAACACATAGAGAGAGAAGACAAGTCAAATTTCGGGCCAACATGGAAGAGACCTAAATGTCTCAATTCCTTGCATCGTTCCCAAAAGGAAAACTCAAGAAAAAAAGATAAATTTTATGACACATAGAAGAATGAAGATACAAATAGAAGAATGACATGATAGGTTCATTTTCTTTGTATCCTTATGCTAATGGAGCAACAAGGGTCATCTGAAGAAAACTCACAAACAATAAGACATTCCAAGCAACACAACACATGAGATCACATCACATGCAAGAAAACACAAAGAACATATGAAAAAAACATAAAAGGAATACCACACATGCGAGACATCCTAAAGCAAGTCATCAGCATCCCAATCTTGCTTGTCATAAATAGGACAATTAGCTAAGGGGACTACAACAAGTGTCCTACTAGGAGCATCTCTAGGTTCAACACGTGGTGGGTCAATCTCATCAGGAGGATCATCATGGTTGCTGCCATCTAAATTAATTTTCTATGAAAATAAAACATTAAGCTCATTATGCACATCATCAATTTTAGCAATTTCATCTTCATCATCCAAATTAATCACAATAGGAGGTTTTATGACAATAGCAAGTGATTTTTCTTGTTTTACTTCTTGTTTTGATTCCATGTCTTGTTTTGGTGAAAGTTGTAATTCTTCTTGAGTTTTTTCCATAGGTGTTGGATTATCATGTACTATTTTGTTCTTTTATTCTAATTGGCGAGCAATAGCATGACGCCTACATCTACACTCTTTAGGATTTTGGTTTCCTCTTAAATTATTTTCAATTTTTGATGGGGTAGAAGTGGGTTTCTCGACCATTGGTTTCTTTTCTTCTCTTATAGGAGGAATCAAAGGAACCACTGGGGGTTGGGAAACCACAATATCTTTAGGTTTATACACTTTCTTTATCTTTGGAGGAACAAAAGGAATCATGTGATTGTCTCTAGATATTTTATAGGAGATGGGTGGGAGAACTATAACATAATTTCCTTGGTTACTTGGAAGGGTCTTTGGTTCTAGCATAGGTTCATCCTTAACTAGTGGGGGAGAAGGAACAACCATGGACCTATCATTCTTATGAATATTGCTAAGAGATAACTCTGTTATGCACTTTTCCTTAAAATTTTGGTATAAATTGAAAAATAAATCTTCACAAGGCTTAATAGGTTCCAGAGGTTGAGGCCAAAACAAGTTGAGTGAAAATTTACCATGTTAGGAAAAAGGATTAAACCCACTATAATGCATTGTAAATATCACATTTTCAAATGATAATTTCAAGCACTTGTGAATAATCGATGGGACAACAATCATGGAGCATAGCCATGGTCAATCTAGCTTCACACAAAAAATTTCTAACATTGAGATGATGGAGAATGCGACATCTATTTTTTTTGGTTCAACTTTAAGAGGAAGAGTGATCAAACCTATCATAGGGCGAGAAAAACCATTATGAGTTTTCAACCATGCTTTCAATTGTTCATAATAATATTGATAAAGATCTTGCACAAATAATAAATCCTCAGTGATAATATTCTCTACACACACGAGATAAATGAGTATTCCTTACATGGGTTTTTCATTGATATGACTAACAATGTAGAGAGGACCATTGGGTGCATGTCTAGGTACATCACTATTGGTGAAATAAATGTCGAGTAACATAGTGGTTTGGCCCTTATGAGGTTGAACATATATTAAATAAACCATGCTATCTAATCTCTTCTCATCAGTATTACCATTATTCATGTCATCACTCATATCATGGTTCTTATCAACATTCATCTCATCATTCTTAACATCAGTAGCTTGCATAAAGTTGGATGAATGGTTTGGCATAGGATTGGTAAAAATTTGCAAGGTTTGATTAGGTGAGGCAACAAAATTATTCCCTTGATCATTAACATGACCCAAAAGGATGTGATTAGAATCAATGAGGTGTTGAACTTGATGTTTAAGATGTGTGCATCATTCTATATCATCTCCATTTACACCATGATATTGACAAAAGTAATTTGGTTTAAATTTTTGAGGTAAATGTTTGGTTGTGTCCATAGGTTTAATAGGATGCAATCAAATTATTTTCTTAATCAAAAGTTGTAACATGATTGAATGGAGAGTGTTAGGTAACTAGGTGAATTTCCTATCTTTTGGTCTAAATTGGTATGGAGTTGGACTTATGGAAGCAACTTGAGGTTCAATGTGGTTGGTTGTTTGAGGCGTATGAAAAAGTTTGATAAAATAAAATTTCTTCTTCAATGGTTGATAGTTTTTTTGAGGTACGGATTTAGATTTCTTAGTTTGAGCTAGTGAAGATGCTTCTTCATACACACTAATAAAATTTTGATAGTCACAAAGATTCATACATAAATGTATGATGGATGGAAATTTTATTAATAAGGTTGTGTCCCTTATGTTAGATTGTATGTTTTTAATGAACACTCTTTGGATATCTACATTAGGAAGAGTAAGATTGATCTTTAATAAAATAAACTAATCTACTGGCTCATGAAATTTGTGACCTTTTTGCCTCTCTTTTGTTTACATTGCATTAAATCAGTTATGTTGATCTTAGGACCAATTTTCACTTGAAAATGATTGATAAATGCATCAAAAATATCATTAAACAAATGGATTGAATTATTTGGCAATGAATAAAACCATTCCAAAGAAATTTCTTTAAATGACCTAGGAAAGAGTTTATCCAAGAGCTTATCCTCAAAAATGAAGTAACTACAAAAGGTTGTATATGTCGATATATGATTGCTAGGGTCCCTTTTACCATTATACTTGTCAAACTGGGGTGCCTCTATGTTTTGTGGCACTTGTGATTTCAATATTTCAAGTGACAATGCACTCTTTTTAACATACTATGATGGTTTTCCTTTTTGGTTTTGGTTCAAAGTTGATATTTTTTGTTAAAGTTATGTTACATTTTGTAAAAGTTAGTTGATGATGGAATCATTGGTTGACATGTTTTGGGAATGTGGTGAGTATGGTGGAAGTGTGTATGTGCTTGGTGAGCTACTATGTTGCAAATTTATTTGTGGGGATGAAAATATAGGTGTGACATGTGAAGATCCAAAGCCATAAGGATTTCCAATGGAAAGACCTATAGATAGAGTTATGCCAATACTGTGTTGTGTTGTTGAAGAAATAGTTATATTTGTGTATGTAGGAATAGAAGCTATAGTTTTAAGGAGGGAGACTTGAATTCCTCCTTGACTTTGAGTATATCCCAAAGCTTGATCACAACTAGCTGTAGTAGGATGCTAACATCAATTATATGAGCTAGACCATGAAAAACCTCTAATCCATGGGCATCACTAATCAATTTCCTCATGTTGTCTAACATAGGGACCGCAAGACCAACTATAGATTTAGTACTCACATAGTCTTAGAGCCCTCCTAATTCTTTGTCCAACTTTTTTAGTTTGTCTTCAGGAACATGGGCAACCATAGTCTAAAAATCTATAAAGTTAGGTGTTTGTAAAGTTGTCAATAGTATGGTAACATTAGGGATATAATCCAAAATGGGTTGAGTATTAACAACACTTATCATGAAAGAGTTAGAATACTCATGATCCATAGCAAATGGAAAGCTGGCATGAGATGCCATAAGTATAGAACTATGCCTCACTAAAGTATTGGCAATAGGACACAAAGTCATGAAATCAATACAAGTTTCAAAAGGAGTATTAATGAAAAAGATATTTATCTTATCTTCATTAATCTATTGGTCTAAGGATGCTAGAAACATATCCAAGGTATGCCTAAGATGAATATTTTCTTGATTTTTAGTAACTCATATCCATGAAATATCATCCTTAAATAAATAAATTAACTCACTAGTGATTGAGAAACCTTACCAAACCCTAAGCCATAAGAATAAAAATATTAGGGGAAATCAAGGCACCTTGATTTAGCCCTCACATAGGTAAAAGAAGAAAAAATGGGATATCTTTAAAAAATATAGAGAAGAAATAATATTCCACAAAAAATCATAACCTTAATATAGCTAGAGATAAAACCAAATTCATAGAGAACATTCCTTAAAAAGGATCATCTAACTTTGTCATAAGACTTAGACTTATCAAGTTTGATGTATATGGTTTTATCATTAGAACAATCCATTGAATGATTTTTTTATACTAAAATAACAATACTATCAAGAATCTAATGGCCTTTAAAAAGATTAACTACTTAGGTATATGGGAAAATGAATAAAAAAATTATATGTTAAAGAATGAGTTTAGTTATGACATTTTAAAAAAAATTACAAAATACAACTGGGTCGTAAGGGTTAAGGGAATCAAAGTCAAAAAAGTAGAACAAATAATGTTAAGCATCTATTTATTATTTTCGGATTCACAAACAACCTCCAATGGATCATCCTTTATAATATTCTATAATTCTTGGAAGAATTAAATAGGAAATCCATAAGGTATAGGATTCTTACCTTTCTTCATTTGAAAAATAACCTTTTTCAATTGATCAAGACTAATAGGTGCAATGAGCATATGGTTTATTTCCATAGAAACTAGGGAAGGAATACAATCTAGTATTATCCATTCTTCCTCAACAATAACATGATCACATTATAAAAGTAAAGAATAAAAATAACAAAAAAATCTATATTGATTTCACCAAAATGAAGATAATTCAACTCCATGCAAAGAGGTGATACAAGTACTAGCTTTACCATTATACTTATCTTTAACTAAATTATACAAAAAGGAATTATTCTAGGTGAAATATTTAACATGCCTATTTTTGAGAAATTTCTTGACCATTTGACTTTAGAAAGAGATAATATTATCTAGCTACATGCACTTCCCAATAGTCAAGAATTGGTAGCACAATCATTGAAAGGAAAGGAAAAAATAAACAAAAAATAAAGGAAAAATATTATGAGACTCACACCTCTTCTAAATATGATAAACCTAAGCTTAAGAAACCAAAATGAATATATTAAAAATTTAGATAAATAATGAGAATTCATGACTAAGGAAAAGGATTAATAAATTGTCATACCTTCTTAAAGAACACAATATCCAATTTCTTTCATTAATGCACTTTTGTTCTTCTTCTACTATAAAATCATCATCTACATAGTCAGTGATAACTAAAATAGCTAATGAGATGGATCAAATGAAAGGAAAGGAAATTATTTCATCTATAAGTCCTTAGTTAGGTAGGTGCCTTCTTAATTCTAAAGAATCACATCATATTGCTTCATCATAGGGTATGTTCTATTCATTTGAGCCTTATACTTTACTACACATTTTGATGGGGAACAAAATATACATGTATATTTGTGATAAACAATCTAGTGATATGGAAGAAAATACACATAATGTTACACTCTATATCACATCCTTGTCAATAAATATCCTTTATATCCATCAAATTGCACATACTAGAGCAAGGAAGACAATCGATTTTACACCTAATTATATAATTATAAAATACTTGAGAACTAGAGAGATAATTTATATTTAGATTGTTGATATTCATCTTGCATATATACCTTTTTACTTTGTTCCCTTGATAATGAACTAGTTACTTTCACTAATATTCATACTCATGCATCTAGTGTGAATCATATCTCTAAGGAGAAGTTTGGAGACTTAAATCCTTGTGTTATTAAGACTTTTTTTGAGTTTTCATCTCCTCCACCTTATAAAATTAGATCAATACTTCAATTCAACAACATAATCATAGTATTTTAGGTTCAACCTTTTGGGATGCTACCTGATAGGTATTTTAATTTTTTTTTGTCTTATATTGTGAATTTGGAGGATACACCTAAGGATATTCTCTTCCTCCTTGATGAAAGTTATAGCATAGTTATTATCACATCATCATTATATTTTAATGTTGTGCTTCATGATTTTCTACACAATCTTGAATTTTCATCTTCTTTGATTGGGATTACACCTTATTTTTATTGGCATATTCTAACATCTAGCTAATGGAGTAGTTTTCAAAGGAACCTATCATTATACTTCTCCCCTCATGTATATTTATTGGAGTTGTATTTTCTTCAATATGCATTAATTGGATTTATTTCTTTCAAAAGAAAGGAGTATTGTTTGTAGGAAATAAATTATTAAATCTATCTTTGAATGTTCACCATTATCATAAGACCTACTTTGTGTGGGGTCTATACTCTTACTATTTCTCTCTTATAGGGTGATTATTAATTATATTTTTGACATGGATGTAGTCCTTAGGGGTCATATTAAGTCCTTATTACCTCACTTTTTTATATTTTTCCCTTACTTTATCTCTTTTGGAAAGAGTATTTTTCCTACAAATTTTCTCCTTTACTCCATTTGACAGATATATTTATACATGGGTATATAAAATATCTAGTAGTTGGGATATATATCAATATATCTGTGTTCATGCATTTGTTTTTTCCTCACTAAGTCACACATAAGGGGGATGTTGGTGTGAATGATATATATTACTTAATTGACTTACCTCCTAAGTTCTGAAGGAAATAAAAGAGATGAGGTAAAACAAACAACGGGGATAAGAATAGACTATAGCTTAGTACCTCTAAACCTTCATGACTCCTTGGATAGATTTTGCAATAGAGTGCACCCAAAAACTCAAAGGATGTACTATTTCTTAATATAATCTTCAATGTGGATTTATCAATAGAAATTTTAGCATAACTTAGCTAAGGTGACAGAGTCACCATGGAAAAATAGCATCATGAAAGTATAGATATAAAACTCTACAAAAACGAAGGGTGAGGGCTTAGATTTATAGATTCATATTGATATGAATGAACAATTGAGATATTTCTACAAGATATGTGACCCATAAAGGGTGGTGCTCTCAAGTAGGAACAAGAGGATAAGTGTCACAAGAGTTTTTCAAGGGATAAGGTGGCTAAATTGATGAACATTTGAGAATAAAGGAAGGACCATGTGGTTGGCTTTCTAAAAGAGATAAGATTTAAATTTTTCCTAATTTAAGGGAGGTAGGAATTAAAAGATGTATTTTATTGAGAGGAGAGAGGTGGACCCATACAAAGTTAAATTGAAAGGTGACATTTTTCTTTTGTGGATTTATGGAGAATGGGGTGAAGCATTGCTGGAAGAATGTGTAGACTTGCACATGTGTAGAAGAATGACACATGGAAAATGATGACAAGTTTAGATTTTAAAAAAAAAAAATTAGAAAAAAGGCTAATGGGGGTAAAAGGGTGGTTTAATTAATTAATTAATGAAGGATTAATTAATTAATTAGTGGGTTTTGGAATAATTTAAGAATGAGAGATAATATTAGCTTAATTAAATTAATTAACCTTTATAAGAAAATAGAAGAATAATTAATTAAATATTAAATTTAATTGATTAAGGTCAAATTTAGACATCTATAGGTCCTATTCATAATTATTATTTAACTTTATTTACAGTTTACTTAAGATATTTATCTTTTAGTATCTCATGTCATATGATTGTGACACATGTCATAATATTGTGATATATTATCCTCAAACCTTGCCTATATAAGAAATCCCTCACTTTTATATTATGCATAATTGATTATTGTATCAATACTTGTATTTGTTAGCAAGAAATTTATTCTCTTTCTTCTCTCTTGTGGAATGTAACATTTGCTATTGCAGTAGAACTTGGGAGATTGATTCTTTGTGTGACTCTTACATAAGACAACTTTGGCAAGTAATTTTTTGTAAATAATTGATTAGTAGTTTTAAAAAATAGTTCTTTCAAAAATATCCTATACACAAAAAAAAAAGACTAAAAAATGACTAACAACAAACAAATGTTAGAAATTGAGAAAAAATATGTAACTCTACACAAAATGTTGGGAAATTATTTTAGCTTTTTCAATATTTTTATATATTAACTCCTTAATTGATCCCAAATGAATCAAAAGGATCCTAGCTAACCTACAATTATCTCAATACATTAAGAAAAAGAAAAGAAAAAATATATATTATATTTAGCATATAAAATATAGACACTTCAAATAGAAATAATTACTTTTTTAACAGAGAGATACAATTAGATTGATTATGGATAATGATGAACTAAAGGTGCATTCATATTAATAGAAAGTGATAGTTAAGCCACTACAAATAGTGACTTCATGCAAAATTTATTTTTGTCCCAAAATCTCCAAATTTTTGTAGAATTGAAAATACCATAGATTTAAGTGTGCATATGGAAGAGACCTCTAGTAACATTTTCTATACCATTGCCAAAATGGTGTTGTTGACTAGCATTAAGACACCCATCAACAAACAATTGAAACTATCTTGCATATTGAAGATGACTTGTTTGACTAAAAAATTGAAAAAAAATGTTATAGCTACCATGATTTTCTTTAGAAGCCTCTCTCAAAAGAGTAACATATAGTGCAGAAAGCAATAAATCTTGCAAACTGTGGCATTCAAAATCTATATATGTTGGAATATACACTCCAACATAACTGATAGTTAGACTAAATTACAATGAAATTGTAATCATGTTGTGTATGTGTCATCATGTATTGTAGAGGTGTCTAGTTTGTTGTCTGTAAATGATAATTTTTGTTTGGCCTCACAATACTTTTCTCCTCCTAGGGTTTTTCAAAGAAAAGGAGAAAGGAGATTGAAAGGGGTCCCCAAAATGCAAGGGTTTACACTCAAATTCAATGTAAATTAAATATGTTATTCCTAATTAAGATGTACTAATGCTCTGATCTGAAAATGAAGTGATCTAATGATGCAAAACTTAGAAAATGCAAAGTACTAGAAAACACATTGTGATATGTAGAAAGATGAAATAAATGCAATAAATGATAAAACAAAGATGCAATACATAAACTATGCATCTAGAAACTGAAGAGGAGCTGACTAGAGATTGCAAAGACCTCTAAAATTATGGAAATTTTGATTTTTAGGCCTAGTGGGACTAAGTCGCCAGGCTTGGTGATTTAGTCCCAATTCGAGGAAACTACTCCAGAGCCTTTTTCGGCCAAATGGGTATCCAAATCTACAAAAAAATTCACAACATAGGTTTAGTGGGACAAAGTCACAACTAGTGTCGACTTAGTCCACTTTTGAATTTCTGAAAATTCAGAAGTGGAAACGGAAGCCCTAGGTTTGCACTCTGGTTTCCCAAGGGTGTCTGCTTCTGAAACTATAATTTTTTGGCCTGAAGGTGACTTTTTGTTGATATTTTGGCTAGGTCAACAAAGAGATGTCTTGAATGAGTCTTCAACCTAATCTTCAATGATCTTCAAACCCTCAAAGTGCCTAAATCTACAAACACACTAAGAGAGAAGGAGAAACTATTGATTGTTAGGGCATGGGGGTTTGCCTTGGTCAAACCCCTTTTTAGGTAATTAAACCAAAATGAAGAAAAAAAGTAATGAAGCATGAAACAATGGATTTAGTACCTTTCCATGGTGATAGATCTTGAATTTTTGTAGCAATAGTTGAAGAATCTTCCCTTGAATGTCTTAGGAAACTATCTTGATGTCTTGCAATGATAAAACCCTAGGTTCCTTGACTTGAGAACATGATGAGTGATGAATGATAAAGATTTATGACTTCAGATGAGTTAGGAGATTGAAAAATGAGGGAAAAAACCCTTATTTATACACAATTATGCCTAAATTCCTGAAAATGGCTCATCACAGGCTAACCTTAGGTCTTAAAGAATAAAAACCTGAAAGAAATTTGAATTAATTTTAATTTTTGAGCCAAATGGGACTAAGTCACCATGGCAACTTAGTCCACCTGGGTAATTTTGAGTGGATGTCAGAGTTTAAGATGTATTAAATGTTGTTTATTAGGTTCTTCTTCAACAAGACACTTAATTAAGGTTTGTAAGTGTATAAAGGGTCCATTTGAAGCATAAGAATGGTGTAAATATTGATGACAAGCCTAGGAAAGCACAAAATTTTGTTACAAGGCTTTACAACACTTTGAAATAGGTCTTGGTAAGGTTATTTAGGTGAATTATAACATTATGGTCCTAGAAAAGTGTGAAGATCATGTGTTACAACACCTTACAACACTCTTGCAAGACATCAATAAATGTATTTTATTCAATTTGCAAGGGCCCAAGACCTAGTGTGGATGTGTAGACACCTCACAACACCAAATCAAGGCCTCATTAAGTGCAAATTGTCATCAATTATTCCCATCTCAAGCAAAGTATACACTTTTTGGCAACACATTAATCCCCCACTTTAGTAAGAGGATGAACTTGCTTCAAACTCTCTCTAAAGTAGCCATTCAAGTAGAGTCCAATTGTAACAATGCAGATGAAAAAAATGAAAAAGATCAAAGGAGATTGTGCAAGCCCCTAGGATCCAAGATCGTAAGTCAAGCCAACATAAGTATGAAAAGACACATGCAAGGTGAATGATTTGCAACAAGACAAGATACATGATCATACAATGGCAAGAACTAGTAGGAAATGAAAATGGGGTGGATCAAGCTTCGACCATTTGTCCAAAATGTTGTGGATTAGATCTAGGCTTGTTTGTTTGAAAATGTGTACTCACTCTGGGGTGATAGTACTCATGACTGTCTGCCGGGTGAGAAAGCCCAAGTATACTCACTCCAGGGCCATGAAACTTCTGGTTGTCTGTGGGGTGAGAAATCCCAAAAGGTGAGAGACATACGCTAGTTGGTATTCACTTAAAAAAATAGGTGGCTATGGGGAAAGTCATGCCTTGGAATGGGATTCCTGCTCAACCATATAAGAGTTATACCTCTTGATAAATTTAATAAGGTGCCACAAGGGAAAACATTTTTTGAGCTATACGAGGTAAGCAAAACTTTGTATGCTTGACACTCATAGATATTGTTAATGTAGAATAGTGTAAGGATTGTTCAAAGGGATTTTGCTTAATTTGTGCAAGGTCTCATCTTAGGGAACATCATGCTTAATGTATCCAAGAGAGGATAATTCAAAAGAAGTATCACACTCTTGGAGGGAATCAAGCCTAATGAATCCACCAAGAAAAGGACGCATCGCAAGAAGAAAGAAATCACACAATGAAATGTGAGTGTTGATGTATTCCCCCCACTTTAAAGCAGTTGTGAACACTAGTACCATGAGAAATTGTTTTAAAGTAGAAGGATACATGAGAGCTTACTCAGAAAGCCCTATGCCAAGTCACATGTTTCTGATAAGCTACATCATGAAAAAGAAAAGTGTCATATGCGAGCCAACTTAAGGCATGCCGTCCACATCCCAAGCTTGCTCTTATGTATTCATGAAAGGTTAATGACTAGCCAAAGGAGGCAACCACAAGTGACATACAAGGACAAGGCTACCAAACCCCTTTCCCCCACTTAGTGATCCAAAATGATTGATGAAATACATGCTAGAGTGATAATCAATATCAATTAGAGGAGCTAGGTGCCCCCATAGAGGAAATCATACCAAACTCCTCAAAATGTTTGATTTTGACTCAAAGCCTTACATTCATTAGTGGAATGACCATGAACTCTATGATATGCACAAAATGAAGTCTTGTAATAGAATTTATTTTGAGTTCTTGGAGGAAGAATGATCAAGTGATCTTGGAGGAGTTTCGACAAGATACCCGCTTGATCTACAGTAGAAGGTGGTCTTGTAGTTTGCGGAAAAGATACTTCTTGCTGAGATGTACAAGATATCCTATCTACAGAAGACTCTTTAGATTGTGAGATTTTGGGCTTTTCTTTCTAAGAGGGTGTAAAATATAATGAATTCAAGTCATTAGTGTTTTTCATGATGACATTGGCATTAAGCAAAGATGTATTGATGTTGAGTGAAGGCTTGGCGATTTCTATCAAAGGACAATAACCAAGACCATGTGTTGTTTGTTGTGTAATAGGATCTATAGGGTTGTAGATTCCTTGTTCATTAGCACTACATCCTTTTCCACTATAGCCAAGTTGTTTCATAAGCTCATAACCTTTTCCATAAAGATTTTTCATTGCTTTAGAATCGGGTGGTTGTTCGTTATTGTATTTTTCAAAGGTTGTTGTGTAGTTTGTTTCATTTTCTAAAGTAGTTGAGGTGGATGCTTTTGAAGGATCATCCATGAGTGGTGGTGTGAAGTCTAAGGAACCCCAATCATCATGAAATAGCTTCGTGACTTGCTCAATGTGTTGTTGTTTGTCTTTTTGGTGGATGGGTTCCTCTTGTGTAGTTGGTGTTAATGTGTTTAAATAATTCTCTTTTTTTTTCTCAATGTTCAAACGACTATTGGGATTAGGGTCAGCTTCAAGTATGTGCACTTTTTTATTGTGAATGCATTTCATTTTATGATGAAGAGTGGAAGGCACACCATTCATTTCAAGAATCCACGACCTGCCTAGAAGGAGATTAAATGAAATTTCATGCAACATAACATGGATTGGTTTATTCAATGTGGCCACTCCAACAGTAATAAGCAAACTGATCACACTGAGTGGTTGTTGTGCTACATTGTCAAAGCCTTCGATAGATAAAGAATTAGGTTGAATATTTGATTTATCCAGTCTAATTTTGTATAGAAGGTTTAAACTACACACATTAAGAGTGGAGCCATTATCAACAAGGGTTTGCTTTATCCCTATGGTATTGTATTGAGAAATGATTATGAGAGAATGATTTTGTTTTTGTACTTCCAAAGGGGGGAATTCACTTTAGTGGAAAACAATGTCAGAATTCAATCCTTGAATTATGGATGTTATGTCATTTGGTTGAGCATTAGAAGGGATAGGAACTTGTTGTAAGGCAATTTGAAGCATAGTGTGATAGGTAGGTGAATTTTGGAGTAAATCACATAGGGATATCTTTCTGGGAGTGCTCTTAAGTTGTTCAATGAGATCAGACTCCTTTAATCGAGGAGGAGGAAAATTAGGCAAAGGTAGTGAAGTCGGGGTTGGTTGTTGTGGTCATGGATTGTTTAAAGTGTAATGTGTATGAGAAATGTCATCATGCCTAGGTGGGTAAAGGGTAATGGGTGATCCCACAATAGTGGTTTACAATTTTTGGCCAAACTGGACACTGATATTTTTTTTTTTAACACAATCACCACATTCGGGAACCTATAGTGATTAAACCGTAAGGAATTTGAAGATGATGCAAACTAGAGTCTTGTCATATTTTGTATGTAGATTCTAAAAATATTTTTTTCAATTTTTCTAGAATTAGATTGCAATTATTTTTCCATCTCCCACAAAAATTGGTTTTTTTTTCAAAAAACAACATTTTTAAAAAGTGTTGCACACCGTATAACGCATAACTTTTTTTTCTTGAAAGATAAAATTCCAATTCTTTCAAATTTAGATTTCTAACTCCGATATCTAGTGTTTCCACTTGGTTAGATAGTTTTTTATTTAATATTTTTTCTTTAATCAAGTTTCAAAGTCAAATCAATTACAATTCAAACATAACACGACCGTATAACGCATAACTTTTACTGTATGTATCGAATTTTTTTTTTTTTTTGTTGGATCAAGGAATCCAATATCTGGTGCACTCATTTTTTTATTTTTATTTTTGATAATCTTCTATTTTTCCACTTGTGTAGAATAGAGAGTTTTGTTTTCAGTGAAAAACCTATATTTAATAAAACTTAAAAAACAGATAGATAATATAATCAAAACATACTAAAATTATATTCATTGGATAGCTCATTTTGAGGGGAACCCGATACTAGTTGGGTTTTTGAGATCTCCTCCATTTTCATTCTCAAATCGAGCTTCGAAGTACAAAATTCTAAGCAATTATGGTGCATTAGGAAGCAAGGATGAAAAACATGGGTTTGGCCGAACAAATGTGTGGTCAAAGAAAATAGAAATGTTCAGTTGAACAGGGGTTCAACTGAACCCACCACACATGGAATAAAAAAATAATTTTGAATGGGTTCGACCGAACATTCTAAATATGTTAGGTCGAACACTTGTTTTTAATATTAATATAAATATTATTTATATTCTTTTTAAATGATAACTTAAGAGAAAGATATGGAGGGATTGGGGGTAGGTGGCAAGGCTTAAATTTGATGGCCATATGACCATATTTAAAGATTTTTTCCGTAGAATACAATAAATTTTTTAAGAACATTGTAAAAGGAGATATTTTGGATAAACTGTCAAAATTAATATAGAATTTTAATGATACATATGTTTGATTTATATATAATTTTACATACACTAAGGTATATCATAATGTTTTAAGGGAACCCTTGAATAGATAACAGTAATTAAAAAATTTGTTGACAGGAAAATTCGACCATCAAATTTAATCCTTGGTAGGAGGGAGATACTTGAGAGAGAGAGGGGGGAGTGGGAGAGAGATAAAGGGTAGGGGTTCCTAGGGTTTAAGGGTTAAGGGTAGAGGACCTTGAGAGGGAGAGTGGGTAGGAGGGATAGAATATTTAGAGAGAGAGGGGGGAGTGGGAGAGAGATAAAGGGTAGGGG
>VDFB02000015.1:44212974-44259530 GCA_007258455.2 Sequoia sempervirens
TTTTTAATTTTAAAATATTAAATGAGAGATAATAAAAATTTGTCACTTTTTAGAAATTTTTAATATTTGTTTTTTGTTTGGAGTGGGGTCCACACGGAGTTGCACATATAGTTTAATTGGAACAGTTTTACTTTGGGAGTCATAACTTTCACCCATGATGTCGGATTTTTGACTTCTTATAGTCGTTGGAAAGATGGTTCCAAGCACTACATAGTGGTATAGGTTTGGTTCTATGATTTTGATCTTTTGACATGTTTTTGGAGCTTAGAAGTCTGATGTTCTCATTTGTACAGTTTTGAGCATAACTTTTGCATACATAATCAAAGTTTTTCTTTCGAATAGGAGTTGGAGAGAATTTGCAATGTAGTATAGTGTGGTTTAGATTTTTTATCAGTTTGAGGAATAGGAGCTTGGTACTAGTTTGATCACTTGTAGGAGCTTGAGATTTTAGGTGCGATTGTGTGAGCATTCAGACGAGTCAAAAGGTGAAACATTGAAGGAGTACATGTTTTTTATATGTTATTTATGATGCTATAGTTGATTATCATATTGGTGCTTCTCGGTACAGGTTTATAGGTGATTTTTAGAGTTCAAACTTTGATGGTGATAGGTACACAGGTTGCCTTTGGTTTTGAGGACATGGTTGGACATGGTTTGAGACTTGGAGTCTTGTATGGGTGATAGTTGAGTGCAAGTACAACAATGACTATGATTGCGGTTTCATGGGTACGTAGGTACATTTGATGCATTGGAATGACATGATCATGTATGTGGTGCTTGGTGGTGATTTGGTTTGATGTTAGGAGATTGGTATTATATTTTTGATGCTTATTTGGTTCCTTGACTATGATTTCTCATTTGTGGACATGGTTGGAAAATCAGATCAGTGGTCGATTTGGTGTTTGAGTCTTGATGTCTACATGGTTATATTCTTTGATATCTTAGTTTGTAGTTACTAATGTGATGATGAGTTTGCATGTTTTAGTGGTTGGATCTATCAGTTATGCAGGTTGGGGATTAGCTACCCATTCACTTGTAGTGGGATGAATCAAATGTGGACTATCTATATCAACCAGGACTGATTCATTATTGTTGTAGATTTCATTAGTTGGCCTTGTCTGTGGTCATTTATGCATTGGTATGTTGTTTCGGGATTGAGAGGATGGATGATTTGATTACTTTATTAGCTGGTTGATGGGACTTGTAGCATGTGGTTTGATCATGATGTCATGATAGCTTGTTACATTCATTTGTTATACACTTTCAGTGGGAGATTTTGATAGTGATGACTTGGTGATGTTTTGATGGTGGTTGTATGCATCTTCTTCACTTGGAGATCTTGGTTTACTTGTATGTTACTGAAATCGTAGTTGAGTGTGTGTAGACCTAGATGATCTTCATGGAGAAGATGGTAGTCATTATTCCATGTGTAGCTCGTATCACAGTTCAGTGGGAGTTGTTGGTAGTGATGTGGATGAATAATTGGAATGGTTATCTTAATGTGATTGGAAATATGATTTCTTGGTTTAGAGTGCTTGTTATGATGTCATGTTATACTCTTGATACTAGTTTATAGTTTTGAATATTACATGTTCTCTTGAGACCAAGGTGTATGTTATGGTGCATGTGATCTCCTAGGAGGAGATGGTTATATCATGTTGTCATGATAGGTTCTTGATTTTGCGGTTGGAACTTTGACATTGATCATGGTAGTTCTCTTTGTATTGAGTACATTTATCATTTGCTTAATTACTTCATGATGGTGCTATGTTTCATTTGGAGTTTGGAATGGATTTATTGGTTACAGGTGCTCATGGATACTTAGAGATGTAGGTGATGGTTGGAGTTCTCTTGTGGTTAGAGACATTTGCTTGGGATGAATACTCTTTAGAGGTTTCAGTAGGAAGACCAAGAGCTTTCGCTTGGATATGGATGTGAGTTCATGATAGATTGATAGAGGAGATTGTTCTTGGAGTGAGTCATGGTGGCTTGGTTATCGTGGAGGAGATTCTCATTCCCCACTCTTGGTCTACTCAGTAGCTTGTTATTTGAGAGGTATTTTTCCATTATATCTTTTAGATGTGTTATGTTCCATGCTTTGCTTTCTCATGCGATTGAGTTGATTCATGGTGATTGATTATGGATACTCATTTGAAGATTGGTTAGCATGGGTTTATATGCTTTATCTTTCATAGATATGGATCTTGAGCCATGGATAGTTAGTTTTGGATTATTCATTTTGAGGGATGTTATGGCATGGTTTTCTCCTTGTGCATTTGAGTTTATGATATCATTCTTTGATGAGGATTGTTAGGAGAGGTTTTATGGGCTGATTTCTAGTTTTGTGGATGGTTACTTTTAGTTTGATCTTCTTGATTAGAGAGGATTACATCCATGTTGGCAATGTTACATTGATTCATATGTTGTACTTGATCTATGAGATTGGGTGTTATGGATGTTGTTGAGGATTTTCATTTGGGGTTGTTAAGAAATCATACTTGACACAACAATACACTTTTGAGGTGTTGGTAAAAGGACATTATGGTTTACAGCCTTTTCTTCTTCATGGTTTCTCCTTGGATGTTCATGTTTGGGGAGGATGGTGGCAACATGTTGTGAGCGATTATGCAACTCTTTGGATTGTATGTGTGGATCATTGATATTGTTCTTGGTTCTTCATGCTTTCATTTACTTATCACACCTTGATGTATAGTATTGATTGGTAGACTTGATATGCTTTGACATTAACTTTATAGTGGGAGTTCTTGGATATGTATGTTCTTTATTGACAGGTTTGATACAAGGAGCTTGATTGTAGTTTTACAAGTTGCATATGTCCTTGGCATGAGTTTACTAATGTATTAATACCTTGGAGGTATGAATGGTTGGATGTGTTAGCATGTGTTGTGGATTTTATTTCCAATCATGTGGGTTTTTATAGTTGACAACAACTTGGTTAGAGCCTTTGTTATCACTTGGATTTGATGATTGTGCTCATGGATTGATGAATCTTCACCTTGGTATGTTCCTTTTCTTCCATAGGTGGCATGTTGGAGGATGAGAGGATTTCTTGCTTGAGATGGTGGTCACTTTGTTTTTATTGTAGGTATCTTGTTGGAGCACAAGAGCATGCTATAGATTCATGTGGTTTCATGGATGGATATAATGATGTATTTCATGTATTGATCCCTTATACAATGTATACAACAAGTGGGAGAATGTTGAAATATGGTGTTGTACACCATTGCATAAATTGATTTATTATAATATTGTAATTAAATAATTATTTAGTTGTGATACACCTTGGTGTTGTTGTTAATCACACTAGGTAATTATTTGGGGTCCACTTGATGTTGTATTGTAACATTGTATTATTATTTTTAATGTGTGGGAGACATGTGATAATAATTTAATATTGGGGAAATATTAAATAATGTGATCTTTTAGTACCCAATATTAAATAAGGGGTTAGTGGTTTTTTATTCACATGGTTTTGTGGTACATGGTTTTACCTTACCACTAGTTGTATTTTGTGTGAGTTTGTGTCTATAAAAGCAAACACATATGTTGTCATTTAGGTTGGCTGAGTGGGTTGGTTCTCATTATTGTGTCTTCTTGTGGAGTGAATTTATGAAGCATGGCATGGGCTGTGTGGATTAATGCTTGGACACATGGGAATGCATCAAAGGGATTGATGCTTCAAAGGTATTCATTGTAACTCTTGTATTTGCTTATTACTGAATAATATGATAGAGTATGGATGCTTTTGGAGGCTGGGTTTTTCCCTCTTGATGGTTTTCCTAGGGTATATCTTGGGTTATCTTGTGGCTTGTCTATTTGATCTATGTATTTTGGAAAACTTGTATGCATGTTTATCTCTCATGGGTTATGTAGGAAATGATTTATGATTGTGTGTGTGAATGTGATATTTCCTAACATTTAATGTGAAGGTGTGAATAAGTACACTTTACAACACTAAATTAAGGAAAAGTTAGGTTTATTTAGCTTTAAAAGGGCCCAA
This sequence comes from Sequoia sempervirens, assembly GCA_007258455.2. Classification (NCBI taxonomy): domain Eukaryota; kingdom Viridiplantae; phylum Streptophyta; class Pinopsida; order Cupressales; family Cupressaceae; genus Sequoia; species Sequoia sempervirens. Next base: position 44,216,996 of record VDFB02000015.1, read on the forward strand.
AACCTAATGTGGATGTTTAAAACACATCACAACACTAGATCAAGGAAATATAAAGTCCAATTTATCATTAATTATTCCTAGATTAAGTGTGAAAATGTGAACCACAACATTTTTCTACACTACATTTAGCCCCCACTTTAGTGAGAGGAGGAACTTGCTTCAAACTCACACTAAAGTAGACATTCAAGAAGGGTCCAATTGTACCAATGTGGATGGTCTAGGACGACAAAGATCAAGGGAGTGGTCAAGCCCCTAGGATCCGAGAGCCTACGTCAAAATGACATAAGCACAAAAGGGCATGCACAAGCTATATGATTTGCAGCAAAACAAGATACACAAACATACAATGCCAATGACTAAGAAAGAAGAACAAAAACAAACAAAAGTAATAAGAGGTGGATCAAGCCTCGACGGTTTTTCCAACACAATGTGGATTAGATCTAAGTTTTTTGTCCAAAGATGCATGCTCACTCTAAGGCAATGAAACTTCAGGCCGTCCACTAGATTAGTATCCAAAAAGGGTGCCTTAGTGAGAAATTCATGCCTCTGTACCGAATTCTTACTATATAATGAGAAATTCATTCCCACGTTTAGGCTTCTCATCATACGTTAAGCATACCAAAGCTATACCTCTTAATAAATCTAACAAGGCGCCACAAAACAATGAACTTAGAGCTTCATGAGGCAAGAAAATCTTTGTATGCTTGATACTCATGAAAAAATAGGATGGCACCATAGGCAAGTTAAGTGTGTTATGCAAGGTGGCCATATAACAACTTTTGTAAATGTCATATAGTGTAAGATATGTTCAAAGGGATTTTTCTTAATTCATGTAAGGTCTCTTCTTAGGGAACATCATGCCTAATGTCTCCAAGAGAGGACAAGTCAAAGAAATATCATGCTCTCAGAGGATATCAATCCCAATGACACCACCAAGAAAAGGACACATCCCAAGAAGAAAGAAAATTGCATGGTGAAACATGAGTGTCGATGTATGCCTCCACTTTAAAGTAGTTTCTAACACCATTGTTGTGATAAATTTCTTTAAAATAGAAGAATACATGAGAAGTTATTCAAAAATCCCTATGCCAAGTCATATGTTTCCAAATCGAATCTCATCATGGATAAGGGGTTGCCCCCAAAATGTATAACTCAGTACGTCACTTGCAAGCCAACTTAAGGCATGTCGTCCACATCCCCAAGCTTGCTCCTATATGTACATGAAAGATAGTCAACTAGCCAAAAGAGACAACAAGTGACATCAGGAACAACACTACCTAACCCCTTTCTCCCACTTAGTGCAGGACAAGGATGAGCCGAATAGGTTGAAAATAAGTATCAATTAGAGGAAATAGGTGCTTCAAAACAAGGAGGAGCACCACAATGCACCACAATACTTAATATGTTGGATTTGATTACTTAAATCCTTACATTCATTAGTAGCATGACCATGAACTCTATGATATGCATAAAATGAACTTTTGTAGTAATATTTCTTTCATGTTCTTGGAGGGAGAGATATAAAATGACCTTGGAGGAGTCTTGACAAGATACCCTCTTGATCCAAATTCAAATATGTTGCTTTCTATTATGACAAAGATATCTCTTGCTTAGTATTAGGTGTCATACTTACACAAGACTCTTTAGATTGCGATATTTTGTACTCTCCTTTATAGGTGTGCGTAAAATCTATCAAATTCAAATCATAAGTGTTTTACGTGATGACATTAATGTTAAGTGAGGACTCCTCTGTTTCTTTCTAAGGATAAGAATCAAGAACACTAGTTTCTATCAATTCAAGATGCACTATTATTAAAGTCAGCTTAGAGGAATCTTTTGTAAGAGTGTTGATATTGAGTGAAGGCTTGTTTGTTTCTTTTAAGGGACAATAATTAAGACCAATAGTCTTTTCTTACATGTGAGGATCTATAGGCACACATATACCTTGTCCTCTATCACCACATCCTTTTCCACTATGTCCCAGTTGTTTTATAAGTTCATAACCTCTTTCGTAAAGCTTTTTCATTTCTTTAGGATACAGAGGTTGTTGATATTCAATTTCACCAAAGTTTGTTGTGTATGTTGTCTTTTCTTCTAAAGTGGTTGAGGTGGATGCTTTCAAAGGGTCTTCCGAATTTTGTGTTGACATTACCATTTTTTTATTTTCCTTTTTTAGAGTCTTTGTTTATGATCTTGTATTCTCCCATGAATGTTGATTCAAAGTCTAAGGAACCCCAATCATCTTCTAATAGCTTCGTGACTTCCTCAATATTTTTTTATTTGTCTTTTTGTTTCATGGGTTCTACTTGTGTAGTTGGTGTTAATGTTTTCAAGGGATTTTCCTTATCCTTCTCAATTCTCAAACAACTATTTGGGTCAAGGTCAGCTTCAAGTGTGTACACTTTTTTGTTGTAAATATACTTCATTTTATGATGAAGAGTAGAAGGCACCCCATTCATTGCATGAATCCATGATCTTCCTAAAAGGAGGTTATATGAAATATCGTGAAGCATAACATGGATCAGTTTTTCTAATGTGGCCTTTCCAGCTAGCTGTAATAAGCAAAGTAATCAAACCAAGCGATTATTTTCCTACATTTTCAAATCCCTTAATAGATAGAGTCAGGTTGAATCTTTGATTTATCCACGCCAAGCTTATCCAAAAGGGTCACACTACACACATTAAGGGAAAAACCATTTCCAACAAGGTTTTTTTTAATTCCAAACCTATTATAGATAGTTATTATCATGAAATAATTTTATTTTTTTTGCACTTCCAAAGGAGGGATCTCACTTTGGTGGAAAACAATGTCATTTTTTACTCCTTGACTCATGGTTTCTATGTCATTTGGGTTTGCACTAGAGGGGACCACAACTTGTTGCAATTCTATTTGAAGCATAGTGTGATAAGGAGTATTCCTAATTTTTTCAACAAGATCATACTCCTTCCCACTATGCGAAGGAAAACGAGGAGGACCGGGTAAGGTAGGATTAGGCAATGGGAAGGATGTTGAAGGTGTTTGTCTTGGTTGCAGATTTTTTCTAGTGTTATATGTATTCATAGCAATGATATTATGACTCGGCTACTATGACACATTATTCTTAGGTGGGTAAAGGACAAGTTTAGATTTATTTTGAGTTGTAGGTTTGTGTGAAGGTGGTAAAGGATGAGTTAAGGTTGAATAATATTAACACCTCTTAGTGAAGGAGAGTCTAATGTTACTTCATCATCTTAATCTAAGGAAACTATATCACTAGTGTCAATGTTATCATTTTCTTGCACCATGATATCCTCCCTAGGAGGAGAGTTTTTAGGAGAACTATAAACTAAGTGGTCATGAAATTCCAAGGTTGGTTCTTTGAAAATGACCTCATCATAAGTAAGGGAGTTATCAATGGTTGTATTGTCTTGATTATCAATGATAGCATTCTCTTATTGAATAAAGTCTTCCTTAGGGGGAGAGAGGTAAATAAGTTTCTCGTAACTCTCATTACTTTGATCTTCTAGCACTAAAATATCTTCTTCACAACTATGAGAGATATCCGGAGAAGGATAATTATGATTATCATAATTTTCCATGATTTCATTCTTGTTTTCTAAGGTCTCATTCTATTGTTCCCTAATATCTACCATTGTAGGAGAGCTTTTAGGGGAGTAGCAAACAAGATGTTCATCACATTCCATCGTTAGGTTTTGTAAAGTAGCTTCATCACAACTAGGGGAGGCATCAAGAGAAGGAGAATCATACTTTCCAATGATTGGATCTTTTCACTCAAATCGATCTCACAAATGGTAGGAAAGGGAGAAACAATATTTTCATGACTTCAAGTATATCTTCTAACACAAAACTATCGTCTTCATTAATATGAAGGATATTAGGAGACTAGCCAATGTGATTATCATGGTTATATAGAATCACATCCCTATGCTCTATAATGTCTTTCCAAGTGGGAGAGGTAGGATTGCCAAAGCTCTCAATCATTAGATCTATTAGCACCAACATGTCCTCCTTACAAATGTCATTTTCATGCTCGTTCACGATTGTAGCATTCTCGCAAGTAGGGGAAGTGTTGGGAGAGGAATGTAAACTAAGTAAAGTTGTGGCAATGATTTCATCTTCTATTTTTATACTATCTTCTCAAGGAGAAGGAGAAGGAAAAACAAGACCTTCATGATTCTTAATGATTGCATCTTCTTTCACCAAGATACCTTTGTCACTAAAAGGAGAGGTATCAGGAGAAGAACAACTATGATTTTCGTGAATGTCCATGCTTGTATCATCTTATATCACATCATTCCCACAAATACGAGAGATAAGAGGGGGGTATATTTAAGGTAAGTGTCAACATTTTTAGTTTCTTGCACTAAGAGACTCTCATAACTAGGAATTGTATTGAAAGAATGACTAACATGCTTATTGACTAACGTTTTCTTTGCAAACTTGGAAAAGACATAAAATAAAATTTGTGAAAATTAATGTATGCAATATTAAAATGGAAAGACTTAAAATGAAATGTAAAGACCTAAAATGAAATGTGCAAATGCAATTTTCAGATTTTAAACAAGGTAATTTACTAATTACACTATGCAAAAATCTGAAAAATAAAATGTTGTAAATGAAAATTTAGAATTAAGAAATGCATGAAATGAACCAATTTAAGCTAGATTTAGTGAAATGCATGTAACAGAAACTCAACCAACTGAAACAACTAACTAATGGTAGTAAACAAAAGTACAAAAATAAGGTTTTTAATGCTATAAAATGCAGTTTCTGATCTACACTAGGAATAAATCACCCAGAGGGGCATATGAGTCCTAGTGAGGTTTTTTGCATAATTTTCAAAAACAATTAAGGGTTTTTTATGCTTTTTAGTTTGTATGATCTGTAACCTAAGTGAAAATGCATATTTTATATGATTTTCAATTATTTGAGATGCAAAAATGCAACCTATATGCACTTGCACTAATGCAAAATTTAGAAACCCTAGAATGCCAATTAACTAATGCAAACCCTAATGCAATGTTAATGAAAAGACAAATCTAGGATGATGATGCACTCTAAATCATAATTATGATGTTCTAAATTTAGGTTCACCAAAATGAAAGGATGAATTTTGTTTGGATTCTATATGCTTGGGGGATAGAACAACAAAACTCAAACACTCTCATTCAAGGACAAACCCTAAAGATCTCAACCTCAAGTATGCAAAGGAGAAAGAGATTTGACAATAGGCCTGTCCTAAGGTTTGATTGTAAACTAATGAGGGGTTCACCACCAAGCTAGGGCTTGGAAATATAAATGAGATGCAAGTTGTAATGCTTAAACCTAATGCAATGCAATCTTTCACTAAATGACCTAAAAATGCATATAAATCAAAACAAAGAGGTGAGATCTAAGAAGTATGCACCTAGAAACTTGGAGGAGATTGGAGTGATCTCTGAATTGCTGGAAATTCTAAATTTTTGACCTATTGGGACTCATGCGCCAGTCTGGGTGTATCAGTCCCAGATTTGGGTTTCTGTGTAGAAACTGAAATCTAAAAAATGAGTGTTTGAAACTGTAAAAACCTAGAAAAATACATGTAGTGGGACTCCATACACCACTTTAGGTGTATCAATCCTAGTGTTCTTTTTCTGAAGGTTAAGGTCTGATCCTGCTCTCTAATCTCTTATATTTTTGTTCCACTTTGTTTCTGGATCTGAAACCCTAATTTTGGACCTGTAGAAGTCTTTATGTGACCTTGCAAGTGATGAGACAACTCCAAAAACTTCCATCAAGCTTGTAACCTAATATTCAAAGATATCACATGCTCCAAGACACCTAGACCTGCAATCACTCATGTAAAGAGGAGAAAAACTTGTTGATTGTTAGTGAATAGGGGTTTACCTTGGTCAAACCCCTTTTAGGTAATTAAACCAAATGATAAGATAATGAAATAAGGACATGAAACAAGAAACATGAACAATGATACCTTGAATAATGTCTTGTAAATCTACAATCTAACATGAAATGAGCATGAAGGATGTAGATCTAGATCTTGAGATAAGTGTAGAATAATGCTTAACCTTGGATCTTCAATGCTACATCAAAAAACTAGCTCAACAACATGCTTGATGGCTAATAGTATTGACATGATGATGGATCTTGAATTTCTGCAATAATTGATGACGAATTCAGCTCTTGAATGCCTTAGAAATGATCTTAAATGCTTCCTTGATGTTTTTGTGAAGTCTTGGAAAGTTTAACTCTTGAGTGATTAACTTGATGTCATAAATTCTTATTGAAATAATGATTTTAGACCTTATTTATATAGGAAATCCATCTAATATCTCATTTATTAGATCTCACAGGCTGACATTCATGAAATTTGAACTTAAAACCCATATTTTCCTGCTCAAAACCCTAAAAATAGGCCAAATGGGACTCATACGCCACCTGTGGTGTATGGGTCCCACTTGGATGGGACTCATATGCCCAAGGTGGCATATGGGTCCCACAAGGCCTCTTTAGGTGGAAAAAGTGTTAGGGTGTTAAGAAATTAAGTTTATTTATTGATATTGTCGGGATTTTGTTTGAAATATTCCTTGGGATGCACAATATAGGGTCTTATGGGCCTATTAATGATGATATGAAGGTCATAAATGCAAGAGGGACCAAAATCCAATGTGAATGTGTAAATAAATATACTTTACAACTTTAAATTGAGGCAAAATTAGGTTTATTGAGCTTAAAAGGGCCCCAAATCCAATATGAAAGTGTTAAAATCATTAAAACACTAGATTAGGTCCATTTAATTTACAAACCTCCTAAATTTAATGTGAGGGTGTGAATAAGTACACTTTACAACACTAAACTAAGAAAAAAGTTAGGTTTATTTAGCTTTAAAAGGGCCCAAAACCTAATGTGGATGTGTAAAACACATCACAACACTAGATCAAGGTGATGTCAAGTCCAATTTATCATTAATTATTCCTAGATTAAGTGTGAAAATGTGAACGGTGATATTTTCTACACTACATGACTGTTTTGACAATGTGTTTGATTTTCAGATGAGTGACTTTGTTGGCCTATTGTCTTGTTGATGTGTGACTTGTTTGATGTTTTGACGACTTCTTATGTCCAATTTGGCAATGTTTGTTTTATTATAATTGACATGAAAAACCCTAAAAGGCTGACCTCGGTGGCCTCGGGGGCTCATCGACAGATAGCCTTTCCTATGTAACAATGCACATAGACCTCATAGTTTGACCTGACATGAACTTGTTTTATTTACAAAGGACCGAGTCATGATTTATTCAAAGAACCTAAGAGGACTGACCTAATGCCTTAAGGGCACATCGACAGATGGCCTTTCCTACATTTAGCCACAAACACAACATAGTTCGATAATTAAATGGATTGACATGACTAAATTTGACTTTTTTTTTTGTGTTTTTTACAAGTTATTTGGATGTTTTTGTGTTTTTGACATGTTTTGATTTTTTTTGGTCTTTTTAGGAATATTTGATTTTTTGTCTTTTTGGGAATATTTGATTTTTATTGGCTTTTTGATAATAGCGACCTCTAACAGCAAGTGTAGGATCCAAATATGACATAGGTCAAGTATTTTCCCCCAGCCGAGTATAAGAACAATTTATTAGGGGTGAAATGGAATGGAATATAAAAAGGTGAAAGGAAACATGATGTCAACCATTCCAGGTTATGGAAACGACCATCAGTCATTATTATGGGTGATATGGGAAGGCGAATGATAGGGAAAAGTTAGATTGGAATGATGGTAGACGATGGAGCAAAGTCAACTACACATGGTGCATGTTGCTAGGTTTTCACCATGGTACTTATCCAAATTGTTGCCAAAGTGGTTTTCACTATTGGACGAACTATATTTCTCTTTACTATTTTTATTGATTTTTTTTTTCATTTTTTTTTCGGTGTTACCAAGATGCTTGTTTACCAAGTTTTCATCAAGGTGACAATTTTTTTGATTTTTTTCTTTTATATGGACTTTATATTTTGGATGATCACTTATTGTTCTAAATCCTTTGATGGTGTTGATAGATGTTGGTGTCATGATATGCCAATAGTGACCTTTATGGAGTAGTTGTCTTGTCAGTATCATAGCACTTGCATACAACTGATCGATGTCATTGTGATCCTTTTTGATACAAGGTTTGGATTTGTCAAAATACACACATCATGATAGAGTTCCATGGGAGGCCTTATGATAAAGAGTTGTTTCCAAGATGTGATGTATTTGTGACGTTGTATTTTTAGACTTTAGGCGAGATGTAGGATTATGATGGATGATGTTTGGTGTGGATGGACTATTTGGCATTTTGGATGTAGGAATTTTTATTTTCCAAACTTGGGGTGGTGAATGATGGAGTTTGGAATTTTGATTAGGATAGTGTTTGGAACCATGAATTTTATATTCCTTGCATGATGACCATTTTGAAGAAGTGGATATTTATTATATGTGGGAGACCCATTTTCTTGTGGCTCTACAATTTGATTAGATATTGGAATTGAACTCTTTTCTTTACTTGATCCATTTTTCTTTGGAAACCACTTTAACTTTATTTGTCCACTTGTATTTTTGCATTCAATGGCCTTTGATATTTGATTTTGGACTTTAGACTTGTAAGACTTTTTTTTGTTGGTTCCAATTGATGGGTTTAATTATGTTGGAATGATGGTTTATGGTGTAGATGGAAGGAGTGTTGGAAACAACCTTAAAAGACAAGGACTACTCATGGCCCCCATTTTGATGTTTGTATTGGATAAAGTGTCCCCTAATATCATGGAGGTATATCACTAAAATCATTTGATTTTTTGATTGAAGAAATACCAAGACCTTGATGTCTAGGATTTTCATAAAACTGTATTGGTTCTCCAATTCCTTGCTCATGTAGGACTAGTCCTCTTCCTTGACACTGCATTCTCTAAAATATTTTGTTTGTGATGGGGTATTTGTTATTTTTGACAAAAGATGAGAACCCATCATTATGTATGTGAAAATTAATGCTTGGAATCTTCTCCTCTATGAGAAATCTTGATTTGATAAAAGTGGATGATCCTAGTTGATAGGATATTTTGGATTTATCATTCGTCATGCTTATGTCTACTTGATCATTTTGGATATCAATTTGTTCCATGGTAGATTTCATCTCTTCTTCTTTGACTTGATCCTTAGTAGCTTGTTTAAGTTTTTATTGATCCATAGTAGCCTTTTTATGTTCTTATGTGACTTGATCAATGTAATTTATTTGATTATCTATGTGTCCAAAGGAGTCAAGTGTCTCATTTTTTGGAAATGGAGGTGTTTGGAGTTTGGATAGGATCAACTTCAAATTTTTGATCATGGATGGTATAAAGGTCGATAAGTGGATCACTTTGGGTTTCTTGTTCAATGGTAGGGTCTTGATCAAAGATAGGTTTTTCTTGGGTGACATGTTTGTCCAGAAGGATTTCTTGGATAGACTTAAGGATAGGATCATGGGATGGAATAGGATCAATAGAAATACTTTGATCTTGACATAAAGGGGGAGTTATGATGTCATGCTTTGGATTTTCCTTTTGACGTATATCCAAAGGTTTAGGCAATGGAATGTGACTTTGGACATCGATAGAATTTTCATGGCTAAATTTATTTTTATTGGATGGGGTCATGGATTGAAATGGATTAGTGAATGATGGATTAGGATAGGATGTGGAGACTTGGAATGGATTGGTGGAAGGTTGGTTTCCATTGTCAAGGTTAGGATAAGGATGTATAATGGATGTTTGTTGTGGTTGTGGAGGAGGACCTAGATAGTCACTTTGGTGCGATGGGTATTGACAACACATTCTGGTAGTTTCTTTATGGTAATGGTGTTGACATGATCATCAACCATACAAATATTATTTACTATAGTGGTATAGTAAAACTTGGCATTAGTGTAACTGACTGAATTAGTTTTGGTGATCTTATTACCAGAATTGGAGGATTTTCCTTTTCCATGATCATGTAAACAATCTGTAAAGACTTTATGGTCGCTATTAGATGATTGTTGTTGTTGTACATTTACTTCAATAGTGCCATTTTCAACAAGGTCTTGGATGATGTTCTTTAATTGTCAAAATTGTATAGTGGAATTCATTCCCTTTACCTCGATGGTAGTCAAAAAAGGAATTGTCATCCCACAATGACAGTTTGAACTATCCAAGGTCATATGGTTTTGCATTAGGAATTTTTATGACATGCTACAAAAGTTGTTCAAAGATAGATTCAATAGGTTCCATAAGGGGAGTGTATTTATCTCTTGTAGGGAACCTCCTTAGAGCTCTTTGTTCTTGAGTGTTCTGGATGGAATTTTTTGTTTGATCGAGATGTCTAGGTGTGTTGTTAGATGTATTTGGTCCTCTGAGTGTAATGGTAGGGCATGTGTACATTGTCTTGGCATCAACGACTCCATCATTAGTCACACTCTTGTTATGAGACCAATATTTTCCTTTGTCATTTGATTTATTTTGGGTGGTCATTTTTTTATTGGAAATCTTGATTTCTCCCTTGTCAATGAGGGGTTTTTCAAGGATAATGCCTTTCTCCACTAGGTCAAAAAATGAAGTACAACATTGCACTCATAAATCATGTTTCAAGTTTGAGTTGAGGTTTTCAATGAACATGACAAATTTTTGTTTCTTAGGCATTTCAATGGGACATCGACTAGCCAAACCCCTCAATCGTTGGAAGAAGGTAACAACATTTTCACCATCTTGTGTGGTATGACATAGGGTAACGATAGTTATTTCGTTGTAAATGTTAGATGAAAAGTGTTCCTCAAATTTGTTTGCTAGGTCTCTCCATGTTCTTATGCCAGTTGGTATGTGTGCAAACCACTCAAGTGTTATTCTCATAAGACTTCGTGGGAAAAGTCTCATCAACTATGTTGGTTCATATGCAATGTCTATACAAGTTATGGAAAATTCTCTTGTGTTTGATAGGATTTCCCTTCCCCTTATACTTAGGCAAGTTAGGCATGGTATAGCCATGTAAGAAGGATGGCATGTATAGAATTTGTCAAATGGATAGGGACATAAGTCTTTTGTGGAAAAAGTCTTCTTATTAGACACTTGCATGCTTTCAATTTGTTGTTGTAGAGCAGGCATTTGAGTGACAAGGACATATACTTGAGTCAATGATGGGTCTTATGTATTTTGAGAGCTCATGTTGGAATTTTGGAACTCAATATTAATGGATGAGTTTTGATTTGGTATGTGTGTGTATTATGGGATTTGGTTTTTCATTTGTGTGTAATATGGTATTTGGTTATGAATGTTTTGGTTATAGGTGGGAATGTGAAATTATTATGGGGAGGATTGGATTGTGTATACCATGAACTTGTAAAAGTCTAACTATGTGGATTTTGGTTGCCATATTGTGGGAGAGATCCTTGGTTACCATGAGGTGTAAAGGAGCCTTGGTTGTCATATTGTGTGTTTTACATAATGGAGCATTAGGTATTGTTTTGCCCATGTGTATGAGGAGTAGGCCCTTGTTGTGACACAATGGTATGCTAAGAGGCCCCCATGTTTGGTATGGAATTTGTTTTGGGAGTCTTGTTGATGACAATCTTTGGTCTCTTGGTTGAAATTTTTGTGCCAAATGGATTAGAGGATGATGCCCTCATGGTGTTTAACGTGGAAAATGGGTTGGATGAGGCACCAAAGGGTTGTGACATGGATTGTGTCATGTTTGGCATCAAGCCTTGTGTCATGTTTTGTGTTATTCCTTGTGTCATGGTTGGTGTCATGCCTCGTGTCATGTTTTGGGTGCCAAGTGGTGAGGTCTTGATTGTGGTTGCATCTTGTGTCGATCCTCCCAATGGTATAGATGTGTTGACTTTTGGGATGGGACAACTAGAAATGGGTGTATTGTGTCCTTGGTTTTACTTATTTGGTGTAGGCATTTCTTGGAGGGTATTGAAATCAAACCTAGGAGGTAATGTGGCTCCTTCTAAAAAAAAATTATCTAGGAAATGTTAAGGGTCTAATGTGACAATTTTATCCACAAAAGAGGCTACTTCAAGATCTTGTGCAATGGCCTCTATTTCTTCTATGGTGACAGTTCCTTATTGGTCTCTAAGGCTAAATTTTTCCAATGGATTAGGGAATGACTTTTGGGGTATAGGTTCCCCTTGGAAAGGCATGCCAAAGGGGTTAACAAAATCATCTTGTGGAAAATCCATTTCTTTTCGTTTCCTTTGCAACCTTGTTTCAACCATATAAGACTTGCAAAAGGGAGATGAATGTGAAGGTGATATGGTATGATGTCTAAGATGTCTATGCAAAGGGGATGATTGTGCCTGGGTATGACCAAGGTTATGCAACTATGTTTTTGGATTTTTCAAGTATAAGATGTGCCTAAGGATGATACCAAGTTATGGATTCAAAGTGACAAGATGTCAAAATGTCAATAGGATGGTGTCATAATGAGGTCCAAGCTATGGTAATTTCTATGCAAGATGACTATTTGTTTTGAGATTTTTCAAGGTATAAATGATGTTTAAGGATGGTATCAAGACAAGGAACCAAGGTGACAATAATAAAATGTTAAGAGTGCCACAATGAGATCAAAACCTTGAGTAATGTTTAAGGTATGCCAAATGGAATGTAAGTATGAAAGGATGATGGGTGAGAATGGTAATATGACCTAGAATGATGACTAAAGGTATGAATACTAAGCACCATGTGGAAAATACAAAGTAAGGTTTCTTAACCAAAATACGATGATCGAAAGTTAAAAATCTACTTTATCAAGACTTCAATGATGGTAATGACTAAATGACAAGGTTTGAGAAAGGTGGTCTCAAACTAGCCTTGTGAGTTGAGGAACCAACCTAGATGAAAAAGGACTAAGATGGTGGAAAATGTGAAGTCAAGACAAGTCTTATTTGTTCACTATGGGCTGCTCTAAAGTCTGATAAGTTTCCAAAACCAAGATCTATAGCAAGGTGTATGCAAACTAAAGGATGACCTAATGTTTAACCTTTGTAAAATGCAATGAATGCAATGATGGAAGAATAGATGGATAGATGATAGATATGGAGGCTTGCAAGTTTGTGATCAAGGACTAGGTAATGCTTAGGATTGATCAGAAAATGGCTTTGTCTCAATTTTCTCTAAAATTTTCAATGACAGGCAATTGCATCATTTCGAGTCTTAGTTGTGGTGAATGAAATTCACTTGCATTGTTTTGGAAATGGAAGTTGCAGTTTTCAATGTCACAGTTGTAGAAAATGACAGTCAATTATGGTTCACAGTGTATCTTGCTTGGTTTTGACTAAATTTTGACCAAATTTGAGGTGATTTTGTGAAGTTTATTTTGGAAAACACAACAAACAGTCTGAAAACACTTGCTTTGTCTAGTCTAAATGTGTAAATGTGTAATGTGTAATGTAAGAAGACACTCATAGACAATGCACAACCTAGGGTGGAAATGATACTACTTGTTGAGTTCCTACTTGGATTGCTCCAAACACCTAGATAGAGCAGATAGCTAGAGATCGTGGTGACACTGGCTCCCCCTTACATGACACAAGCACACCAAAATCTCTTACCCTTGAAGATCCTAAGATCTTGTGAACCAAGGGAATTTCTGTCTCCACAATGAGTGGTGGAATGTAGGGTGGCTTCAGAACGATTGTTCATGCACCAACAAGTAAAAGGGTTTTTTCCTCTAAAACAAGTGGTTCTTAATCTATGTCTCAGGGTGATACTGGTGCCTATATGTGAGGTGAGATTAGCTCTATAAAAAGGCCTCCCATTCCCTTCATTAGAAAGGATTTTGATGTATCTCACAGATACTAAGGATGACACTTGTCTGTATAAGACATCTACAATAGGTTATTGAAGGTTTGCCTACAATCACAAATATGTATATAGCAGATTGAAACAAAGTACCACTTGGGTCGTTCCCTCTTTTGAGGCAGGCCCTCTAAAAGTAAAAAAAGTAATACAAGTATGTGTTTTTTATCTCCAAGATAGCACAAAGTGTGACGAGAGATCATACACAACACCTTTTTCTCACGCTCGCATGGTGTTTATTTTAAGTCCAAAACCAAATATGTGGGTGATTATGAAAATTTCTAAAAGATGTTTTTGATTCTCAAGATCATCAAATGGTGCGAGAGAAGAGCATACAAACCTTAAGACAAGTTACAAAACCAAAAGACAATGAAGAAACATGCTATTTTTAACCCTTAAAGTAATATGTGAAAAAAACACTTGATGCAAGGTTAATTTTTGACCAATGAGTGAATATGCAAGTTGTTTTTAACCAATGAGTGAAAAGATGCAAATTATTGTGAATTTTAGGCCCAATGACATGTAAATGCAAGGTTAATTTTAATCCCAATGAGTGAATATGAAAAGAAGACAAGATAGATTAGCAATATCAAGTGAAATGCCTCCTTCCAACTTATGCCACATGCTAGAAATCAAATGTCAGTAACAAAATACCCCTAAGCTATGAAATGCAAGATATCAAAACTAATTTTTTTTGATTGAAAACCTAAATTTAAGAATAACAGGTAATTATGTCATAGAAATAATAGTTGCAACTCACAACCATAAGTAATTGTGTTGTAGGAATTGCGACTGTCTCATTCAAGATGTCGACTGCAACTTAGGAAATTAGTTGCGGCTTGGGGTCGATAGTAGATGCGGTGAATCCCCTGGCGGTTGTGGTGAATGATAGTTGATTGCATCATTTTAACCTGAACCTACAAAATAACAAGAAATGTGACCAAATCTGAAGGACTAACAACTAGTATGATATGCAACTAGGGTTAATCTAAGGAAACTAAAAACTAGAAATTACTAAAATTTACCAGAAAAACTACTCGAGATCAAACAAAGTCAGGATGTACCCTAATCCGAAGCATTTGCATCATTCAGGATCACAATTACGACACTGTGTAAATATTGATTGTATTGTTTGAGCTCGTGGTTGTGTCGATCTATACTTGTACTTGTAAAATTAAAATTTCTATATGATCTCTACAAATTTTCCTTTCACATCAGGTTCACCAATGTAATCAGGGCTAAAATTATCAAGGTTAGGCAATAAAACATATAAATCAAACCCCAATAAACAATGAAGCACAAATAAGCATAAAGACATAAAATATAAGGCAATATTACCAAAGAGTCTTCATACCACCATTGATTCACCTTCATTGCACTTCTCCATTTTTCTTGACTATGATAATTTCCCTTAGATTTAGAGTATGCAAGTAGGCCTAATGACAATGCCAAAGAAAAATATTGAAGATTCTAATTGACTATGGATGTACTTGACTTGATGTTGATAGACTTGATAGCAAGATAGCAAGATAGCATAAGATCACATAATCTTGTGTAGGTAGTCCTCAAAATGGAAATGACAAGATCTTTTATTAGAAACACAATTTTGAATGAAGGGAAAAGATTAAGTGTCAATAATCAATGGCCACAAATGAAAGTTGTAGTATGGAATAGGGTTAGGGAAAATGATAAGGATCAATGGTCAAGATTACATTATAAATAATTTAATCAAGGGTGGAGGTTAATTGAGACATGGATAGATAAGGATCGACACAGATAAAGAGGTGAAAAGAAATTAAATAATAAAAATTATTTAATTTAGGTAGCCAATGAATAATTAAATAATTTAAAATAATTATTTAATTATAGAAGAAAATTAAATGATTATTTAATTCAGAATTCAAGAGAGTGGATGAAATTAAATAAATACAATTTATTTGATTTATGACAGAAGAGGGTAATGAATAATTAAATAATTTTAAAAAATTATTTAATTATAGTGGAAAGTGGTATAAAAATTAAATAACTAAGAATTTATTTAATTTTAGAAAGAAGGGGACTTAATTAGTGATGTAATTAAATAAATAAAATTTATTTAATTAATCAATGAAGAACAAAGCTAGAAATGAATTAATTAAACAATTAAAATTATTTAATTAATAGAAGACTTATGACTTTAGAAAATTATCAGTGCCAAAAGGGGAAAGGATGGAGAATTTAGAAGTCACAGCCCTAGGAAAATTTTTAGTGTCTACAAATGATATTGTAATTTCACCCTACATTGATTGAGTATAGGTGTAAAAACACATGCAAAGACATAAAAGTTTTAAAATTAGAATAAACTTCTATTTCTCAAAACACAACAAAGGAATACAAATAACTACCTTTTGCTAATATGGTTACCTATTGCTTAAGATTGTAACCATTAATTGTCACAGTACAGTTTGTCCTAACTTAGTTATTATCAGGAGTATGAAACAAAACATCAATCTAGAGATTCTAATTTAAAAATTATAACACATTCATTCACAATCAGATAAAAAAAAAACTATCAATAAAATTCACAATACATGATCTAATTTAATAACTTAAATTGAAGCAGTTTAACAGTACCTCAAGTGGCCATTGCTTGAGTTGTTGCTTCCATAAGAATTTGTCAATAACTCACTTACTCAACAAAACATATTATCAAATCAATTCCCTTTTATTGCATTCTAAAAAAAGATTTGTTACATAAAATCTACGAATAAATTTGTTAGAAATCTTGTTTGATAACACACATGATCTTCTACCATTCTAACACTACTTCTACTACTATATCTCTTCCTCGACAAGACACCCCACTATATAGGGTCTGCAAGGGAGTCCCATTATTCATGAACTAAAAAAAACTAAAGAACATATTTCAAATCTTCCTCAAGAGTAGGAAGAGGATTGAGTCT
Source organism: Sequoia sempervirens (assembly GCA_007258455.2). Classification (NCBI taxonomy): domain Eukaryota; kingdom Viridiplantae; phylum Streptophyta; class Pinopsida; order Cupressales; family Cupressaceae; genus Sequoia; species Sequoia sempervirens. Next base: position 44,233,784 of record VDFB02000015.1, read on the forward strand.
TTAAAATAGAAAATAATAATTACTAAAGTATGAGTATAGAAATAAAACAAGGATTCTATGCCCAACAAACTTAACTGTTTATAATAGATACATGCTCTATCATAATTCAGTCCTTTTGAGAATGGACTTCTTCTCCTAGTTGTTTTATTGGAAAATATAAGTAATGCTCGACAATTCACAAACTAAGCAATACATGATCACCTCCATATTCCTTTGAGATCAATCATGCTATAGATAATTGACTCCTTCCTTGTAACGAACTATAGTCCTTATGTTATGGGTTGGAAATCCCATTGCTATGGGTTGAAAGATTTATTTGCTACAAATTTTAGTCTTATTTCCTAAGGCATTCTTATTATTAAAAACCATAAATTAAACATAAAATCCTACTAAACTTCATAGAAATTCATAAATCATACATACACATATTAACATTACATGTTTCCATTCCAAATGCTTAAAATTTATTAAAAGTATATGAAAGGTATAAAAGATCTTGGTAATGACTTAACACTTAGTAGAAAGTGTTAAAAGGCATAGGACAACTGAGGGGGGGTGAATCAGTTGTCACCAAATTAAACTCAAAACTTCAACACTTATTAACTTCACAACCACACTGTTCTGTTATAAGGTATGAACATGAAATATAGATAATAGAAAGAAAAATCAACACACAGAACACTAGATTTTACATGGAAAACCCAATGAGGAAAAAACCATGATGAGGATTAACTCACAATATAAAGTAGTTATAAAACCGAATATATAAGGCTCACTGCGCTGAATAGGTGTCACATCCATGTCAAAGGACCATTCCATATGGGTGACGCCGGTGAATGAAGGAAATAAAATAAAACAAAGTAAATTGAAATGAGGGCTTTAAAAAAAAATGAGGAGAGGACGACAAGAGTCAAGGCGCATTGATGAGGAGTGGGCATGCGTAAATCATGCAATTAATAAAGGATGGAACCCCTACTTAGCTCCTTACTTTCATCCATATCTCCACGTGAACGAAGTAAGTGTAGCCAGGTCGTGGGAAGGATGGTGTGGCAAGGAAGATTGACCCACTACCCAACATAAAACGCAAGAGTTTGGGTAATCGGGGGTATGTATATTTAATCAAGATGTGGTAGCAAGTGGAGGAGGATGCTAGAAACTTCTACAAAAAAAATCTGCATCATACCCTATCGATGGTCATTCATGAGATTTTAAAAAAGGCACAGACGAGTAAGAAGGGAGGAGCAGAGCGGAAGACCATAAGACGTGAGCAGCAGAGGCGGTGAGGAATGGCGCAGAGAAGTAAGAAATGAAACGCAGAAAAAGACCCAGTCTTCTATTAACGACCTCATCAAAGAGGCATTATGAGCAAAAAAAAAAAAGAAAATGGAGAAAGAAGGCACCAAGAAAATTGTACAGGAGAGTGAGAGCGGAGGAGATAGATAAAGTTTACAAGAAGGCTTTAGAAAATTTAATGTAAATGCAAATGGCAGTGAATCGAGCAGTAAGGGGAAAGATGGAAGAAGAGATAAATAGAGGGAAGACAAAGCAAGAGAATGCGTGGGTGAAGGACAACAAGGGAATGACATGGGAAAGGGAGAACAGGAGGCGAGGGAGAAGGATATTCACAAAGGGGCCTGATGGAAGTGGAAAGTCTAAGAGATGCAACCGGCAGGAGTAAAGCCAAAATATACAACCCCTGCCATTGTTCTTCCTACGTATGCCAAAATGAGAGCTTGGGAATAGTTACGGATGTGTGTGCAATCTTGGACAGAAAATGAGAAGAGTAGGGTGTGAGGAACGATGGATGGTGTGGAGATAAAACCTATAGAACACGAGCAGTAGATGGGCGATGGAAGAAATTACAGAGGAAGGAACACATGAGAAGAGGGGTAGGAAGCCAATGTGAGGAGGAGAAATGAGAGCTCGAATTCACCAATACAAGGGAAGAGGCAACTATATATCATTTACAGATGAGTTATTTCTTTCTTCCTATGCTTAGTATTTTCTTAATACTATTCCCTTAATGCTTCTCACCGAAACTTCATACTTTGAAATAAAAGACATGTCAAATACACCTAAGTTGAATTGTAAAATATGGGTGTGTAAAAGGCTAAAAGGGTTATTAAATAATCATCAATTAAATTTCTATATTTTATGTTGTGTAAACATGGGAAAAAGTTGCTAATATATTATTAAAGGATATATTATAACATTTATTTGGAATAGGTGGTTATTAAAAATCAAGGATTTCAGTGAATATTCTATTCTTACAAGTGTCTGCGATCTTATTGTTGAACTTCAAATAATATGGTACCTTCTAATAGTCAAAAAAATTGGTAATTATCCATTGTTGTAGTTAAAAATTATTAATTCAAGGCAATTCAGGAATGAGAAAAAGTTGATTAATCAATAAATTAAAAGTACATCTTCTTCTTCTTATTACCAAGGGCAAGAATGATGCGAAATTTGGTAACTTTGTTCATATACATATAGCTCACAATATAAAATGATATTAGATAAAATAAAAAGCATTCCTTATAAGTATTGGGAAAACCAAGATCTATAAGTATCTAATATCTTGTAGGGTGCCCAAGATCCCAAATGCTAGAATACTTGAGGTGTGAAGGTTGGGATTATTAAGAATTCATAAACAAGGAATTTTCTATAGCCTAGGGAGGATTAGTTAAATATCCAAGTGTGGAAATTTCGCGTAGACAATGGTAGGAAAACAAATAGAATCCCACCATTGAGTTCATCGAACCACTATATTGAGACTCCAAGTGAACCAAAATGATAAGAAAGTCTAGCTTAAATATCAAGCGATAAGAACACCTTATAATAATATCCAAAAAAAAAATAGATAATACACCTGATGCAAAATTTGGCATATAATCACCTAATGATGTATCTGATAAGGACTTCATTAATGAAACTAAAACTATACTTGTACCACATTACTTTATGATCAAATAGAAGGAAACTATCATTTATTTGAATGATATATGATATGAAGCTTGTTTAATAAGTCTAAGGTTAGTGGATGAATTTTAAACCCGAGTTTCTTGTAGTTGGTAATATATCATCGGACATAATATGATATGGTCAAAATCATAGTATATCAGTAGATGCAATGATTATGAGCCTTGGATCGAGGCTATACAATATTGTAAGTAATGATGATTCCATATCAATGGTACTACAACTACGATTTACTAAACATATCCTTAATGGTGAATATTGTGGATGTTGGTGCACTAATGTTTGGTAATGATTGGTATGGACCCAACACTTGATGGCGAAGTTATTAACATTATATTATAATTGGCTAAGTTGATAACTTACTTATACTTAATTAACAGTTATGGGTTAAGGTGAGATAATAGATATCATACAAGAGGAGAGATTGAACTCCCTCTATCATCGTGGGGTGAACTACGATGCCTCTAATTCCCATGAGGGGATACGTAGGCAAGGTCATCATGAACCCTCGAGGCTTAGGTCGTAGGTCTAGGAATGACCCTAGTTGTATGAACTTAACACCTTTGAGTGTAAGAATATAAGTGTGACGTCGATTGTTGTTACCATGGTGAATGTTGAGTTATTGAAATTAACAATTCTAATCTATATAGAAAATGCTTGGTTAGTTAAGCTGATAGTAGTTGCTAATTAAAACAATAAAAATAAATAAATTGTTGTGCCCGAGTTGGGGGATTTTACATTGGTATATAGAATATATATATGTATATATATATATATAATATGAGGTTATATTATATGTACATATGTATGTATATTATTTTATATATATATATATAGTTGAGATATATTAAAATATTGATTTAGTGATGGAATGATTTAAATATAATTGTGAAATTTTAAATTAATGTATAATAGTCAAATTAATGGATTGATTTTTTTTAAAATAATATATTTTGATGGAATAGTATTTTTTTTATTATTAAATAATATGTTTATTAAGATAGAGTTAATTTTTTTTTAAATGATTATGTTGAGAAGAAGAAACAGTTATTTATTTTAAATGATATGCTCTGGATCGTAGAAGTAAATGTTTATTATTATTTAAGAGCAATTAGGGAATTACATATCTGGTTAAATTTTATTCTTTGTCTGAAAGAAACATAAATTAATTAGTTTTATTGTGGAAATAAACTATTGAATTTTATTAAAGGAAGTGGATTTAGGGAATCCAAAGTAGATTTAGTACCTGTTAAATTGCCTTTTCAAATGTACTTTCTTCTATTATCGTTTTGAGGGAAATTGTTTGGTAGGGGTTAATAAGTCTTCCAGATGGGGTTTTTAATTAATTGGGGTTGTCGTATTATGTTTGTCAACCTGTTTTGAATCCCTTGGGTAGTGCATGGTATGTTGTCAGTATTTTACCAGTTTCCACAAATGGGGATGATCTGTGCCTCCTTTGGAAGGAGTGGATTATGTGTTTTGTTGCCTCCAATTGTTTGGAGTGAGTTTCATTATATGTTGCCTCCTAGAGTTGGAGTGATTGTTTATCTAGTTTGTATGCATTTTGGCACCCTTGGTGATTGGTTTTCTTTGGTATGTTGTCAAGTAGAACAGTGGCTTCTGTTAGGTGCCAGAGCCCAAAGAGGTAAACTGGGTAACCTTTAGAGGTAGTTTAATCAAGTGATAACTAAAACAATGTACTTAGAAGTTTGGGTAGTATTTCACACTAATCAAGATAATTTAGCCTCTCATAGAAACAAGTGCTTGTATAGGCTTGGGATGAGTGGGAAGGCCTGGAATGGCAAGGTCATCTATCTTGTCTTTACGAGAGGTATTTGATTCTGCATGAGTGACTATGGGGGCCGAGATTTGGTTAAGGCCACTAGGATATCCCATAATGGGGGCCGGAGCCTATGAAGATTCCCAGAGGATATCCCATGTCAAGTTGTGTGATGACACTCTTTCTATGACAATAGTTGGTATGTGATTTTGTGTGTATGGTTTCTTAACATACTCAGTCTATTTTATATCTGGAAGCAATGTGACCATGTTAGAGTTGTACTTGTGTTGTACCTGTGATTGGTTGTGTCAGTCTCAGTCAGTTTGTGTCAGCCTGTGTCTAGAGGTAGGTGGGCTTGTCTAGGAATCCTTGTTACTATCTCCTAGCACAGGGGTTGGTCCTTCGGGTACCACTTGGTTGGGTGGAACGTGCACCTTACACCGTTGGGTCCCCAGTTCTTGTTCGTGATTACGAGTACTTAATGATTGGAAAGCTCGTGTGTACCAGTGAATTTGTAATTCTATCATGTTCTCTCTTGTATCTATTAGATACCTTGTAATTTGTAATTGTAACATCTTTGTATAAACTATCTCATTTGGAGATGAGAGTTGTAATTGAATATTGAATGGATGCAATGTATGATTGGATCATTATTGTACTTTACATTTTATGTGATGTATCTTAATTTTGATAGATGTATGATCTTTAATTCATGGGTAATAATCTTATGTTATGTTTAGTAACTTTTGTTAGTAATGGGGTTTGTAAGTAAGCGTCGTCACGTACCCTAGAGAATGTATGTGTTAGTGTAGTTTACTTTACTTGTTTAATTACACTTTAAAAAAAAAAATTGTTCACTTCCATTATGTTTGTAACATTCTCTAGGGTTTCGAGGCGGACATTACAATATGACTGACTGTCTAAATATAAAAGCTCACTACTTACAGGGAGGCTCACTGCCTACAAAAATATTTACAAAACAAGATGTTGGCTTAATAGCCAGAATGACCTAAAGAATGTGCGCCTAACAAGTGTTGATATAGTTCCAGTGATGCTCAGTAGACCGAATTGACACACTTCATTATATTCGCACTTCTTCTCCTTCTCATTCACAACTGCCTCATCAAAATCACACCATCTTCAAAAACTATTCAACATATATATACTTTATCTATCTGCAAGTGTCAATTAGGTCAACCTAATTAGATGCAATATTTATTCATCAAAAATACCAACTATTGGCTACAAGCATTCACAAAATCTTCCCAAAAAAAAATCAAAGCACTCAACAGGCTACATCATGTCTGCATAGACCTAAGATAGGTCACACATATATCCGCATATCAAAATTGATTTACCATATCACAACTCATCCATGAAGTCAGCCAGAAATAGACTTAATTACAAAAAGTAATCAACATGATAATTCCAATATGTCGTATGAGCACCAGAGCACAAGAGATTCAGAACATATACATGCTTTCAACAAACATAAACAGTTTCCAAAAACCGAAAGCTGTAACTATCAACCGTAGAGAATTGCTGACTAAAATACTAGAGGGTATAAGCATTATACTGGTTCAAATACTAGACCAAAATACCATATCAAATACTTACTTAGAATTGCAATCACAACTCAAATAACATGGTGACATCAATGACAATACAAAATTGTAGAGATGATCATTCTTCTTCATTCTTCCAACAATCTCCCCCTTTGTCATTGATGGCAACATATTCCAAAATGTTTCAAAACACAACATGATTTCCTCATGTCACCTTAGCATAACTCTCTCCCCTTCTCACATGACTCTCTCCCCCTTTGACATCAATGGAAAAGGGTGTCCAAAAAGGTAGGATGTAAACGTATGTATATGATGACTTTGTATATACACAAGTATTCTAGCTTCCCATTTCAAGTATTCAAACAAGAATGACACTTTTTACATGAAATATTTTCTTTTACCTCTCTCTTATGATCAGAAGAATTATTTTCCAAGCAAGAACAATTGAAATAATTCGTGCACTCATACCATCCAACAAAGATAACTACGTAAAGGAGGGTGCCTGACTAGAAGACAGACACAGTCATTCACAATTTTCTGCATTAAAGAGAATTCCAGAGAGATGGTCGAACTGGACCTCAACAACTTCCTTAACCAACTAGAAGGTTCTAACCATATCTTCTCTTTGCCTCTAAGTAGTCAACAATTCCACCTGTAGTTCTCCAAATCTTATTCTCTATTTTCCATCCTTGTCTTTGAAGAAATCAAAGTTCTTTCCAATACTATTCATTTAAGATTAAATGGCTTCAATTATGCTTCTGAAGTTGTCAACAGCTGCCGACCACTAGAGACAATACCTGTAGATGTTAGATATTTCTTTGATGCATTATTTTTTCTCATTAATATGTTCAAATAACACTTATTTTTCTTTGTTTCATCTTTTTTCAATCATAGCTTTGAACTTATGACCTTCAGGTCCTTCCAACAGTGTTCTCTCTTCAACAATCTCTACTAGATTATCTGGTAAAGAATCAAACATATCAGAAAAAGAGACACACTTATTGAGAAAATGAGCAACCAATACATCATCAATTTTAAGTTTTTCAACCGGAGAGCACGCATTCCACATTTCACCAATCCTCTTCATTTCACCCTTGACGAGCATCATTTGTATATCCTCTGGATCAAAGGAGTCAGATCCAGATAGGAATTTTTCTTCATTCTTCTTTTCTTCCGAGACATTTGTTACAATAGATTTCCTCTTTTTCAGTTCTGGAGGGGACTCACTAATGATAACTTCCAACTCTCTCTTACCGGAGGATGAACCCACTTCAAACTAATTGGGTATAGACATACCAGAGCACAATTTTTTTTTTAAGGATGTAAAATAAGATTTGCAATCACTTACATTATCTGCCAATGATTCCAAGTATTTGTAAACTTGTTTCTCAATAGGAATACCGGATTCCCACACAACATTTTCTCTTCTCGATAGGGAGTTCAAGAAGTAAAAATTTAAGCATGCAAGCAAAGATCCAAATTGAAAAAGGATAACCCTCAACCAATGACATTCAGGCATTCTTAATTATATTTTCAAGAAATAGGCTACATAAATCAAACTGCCTATTTCCCTTAACCATCATATGTGTAATATATACAACAATAGTCGAAGTTGAACCTTTACGATTTCTGAAATAAATTTTGTAAGAAATGTCGTACGCAACATACCTTACAGTGGAATCCACAAGAGTGTTTATCAATAGAGCTCAAGATTCTTTATCAGTGCCAGTAAGTTCCTCCACATCTTTGTATTTCACGGTTTTCCTCCCAGAGAGATCCCCAACACTGCATAAACCAGTAATCGCTTCGATCGCATCCTTCATGATCAGGTAGGGTTTGTCCAACATAATACTTTCATTCTTGAATCAAATCAACAAGAACAAGATGAACTATTTATCAATAAACCAAGGAAATTCTCCTCATAAATCCATACCTAGGGTTTTTATGCTTTGTAACTCATTTTCCTTCATCCCTAGTTCCATTTCCTTCATCTTCCTATGATCAAATTCTTCCAATTCAACTCCTTTCAACTTCAGTGGAATGATGCCACTTGATCCTCTATCCATTACCGTGTTTAACTTTCTTAATTTCGTTATGTTCACTCAAAATTCTTCCTTTTTTCTTTTTCCCCTTTAGAAATAATTCCTGAGTATCCGTGATGATTTCTTTAGGATTGCTTCAGATTGTTTCAAGAATTCCCCAAGAAACCTTTCAAACTCTTCAAGTGCTCAAATGATCAAAAATACTTACAAAATTTTCTTTATACACCATTGATTTTCCCTAACTTGCATTAAATGCAAAAGACATCAAAAAGCTACTAAAGCCATTCTTCTCAACATAAAGAAACCCTAATTCAAACCACAAATCAACATGTCAACATGCTTTCTTCTGGTTCCTTTTCCAAAATCTTTGTTTTATTCCTTCTTTACCAATACATCCTCGTGCCAACCTCTGACACGCCATTCATCCAAGGAGTTTTTATAGTTTTTTTATAATGCTCCCTCTAAGACCATGCTAGGTCTAATTTGGACTAGAGGAATTGTCTATACTGGATGAGGGCACATACACATCAACAGTTCCAGATTCTTCATCTTCTTTCTTCTTCCATATCATATTCATCTCTTGCTTCATCTCTTCTTTGTCAATCTTCTTTACTAATTCATTCTTCTTCACTACAGCAAAAATTTTTCCCTTCTTTCTTCTACAAACCTTTGAGATATGTCTAGGTTTGTTACAAGTATAGTAGACAACACTTCTCTTATTAGTTTGACTTCAATTGTTTCTCGATCTACATTGATTTGAGTTGTGTCCAAATTTGTTACAGGTATAGTAGTTTCCATTAAAAGATTGATTCACTCTGCCTTCATTAAACCTATTCATCATCACCCGACTGATCATTCTCACCTGAGATCTGCATTCAATAGCTTTATGTCCAACCCTATTGCACGAAACAAATTGTCCAGTGAAAGAACCAAGAAACTAATTCATCCTGCTCCTGCAATCTGTTGCCTTGTGACCATATCTATTACAAGAAAAAAAAATACCATTGAAAGATGGATACATTTGTGCATTAGGTTTCCCATAGGCGGTCTCCTTGTAAAATTTCTTGATTTTCTTTTCTGCTTCCCTTTATTCTAAGTTTTCTGATTATCCTTTGAATTTTCACCTATTTCATTTCCCAAGCCACCTTTCTCTTTACTTGGCTTCTGTCCAACAAGTAGTTCTTCAAGTTTTTCAAAGCTAGATCTGAAATTGTTCTCACTAAGGTTTTCCTTCTCTAGTTCTACTCCCAATTTTACTACCTCTTTTTCAAGTTTAGAGTAGTCATCAAATTTTTTTTGCACCATTGAATTCAAACATTCTTCAATTATCTTCTTTTCTTCTACAAGCACTTTCAATCCAATTATCTCTTGTTTTTGTTGCTCACTTACTTCTCTATGTCTTTCCTTGAATTTCTTTAATTGTTCTTTCAGCTTCCAGACACATTCATTTGCATCATCAATATTTTCTTTCAGATCTTTGTTTTCATTTTCAAATTTGTCAAGTTCCTCAAGTGCAACCCAGAGTTTTTTATCATCCATCTGATCAATCTTTAGGATCTTCCTCAAGTGGTTAAGCTTTATACCAAGGAACCAAAGCTCTGATACCAATTGTTAAAAGGAATAGGACAATAGACGGGGGGCGGGGGGTGAATCAATTGTCACCAAATTAAACTCAAAACTTCAACACTTATTAACTTCATAACCACACTATTTTGTTATAAGGTATGAACATGAAATGTAAATAACATAAAGAAAAATCAACACACAGAACAAAATATTTTACATGGAAAACCCAATGAGGGAAAAACCACAGTGAGGATTAACTCCCAATATAAAGTAGTTCCAAAACCAAATATATAAGGCCCACTGCCCTGAATAGGACTCATTGTTCGAATACAAAAGTTCACTACTTACAAGGAGGCTCATTTCCTACAAAAAAAAATTACTAAACAAGATGTTGGCTTAACAGCCATAATGAACTGAAGAATGTGCACCTAACAAGTGTTGATACAATTCCAATGATGCTCAATAGACCGACTTGACACACTTCATTATATTCACACTTCTTCTCCTTCACATTCGCAACTGCCTTATCAAAATCACACGATCTTTAAAAACTATTCAACATATATATACTCGATCTATCTGCAAGCATCAATTAGGTCAGCCTAATTAGATGCAATCTTTATTCATCAAAAATACAAACTATCGGCTACAAGCATTCACAAAATCTTCCCAAAAACAATTCAAAGTGCTCAACACACTACATCATGTTGGCATAGACCGAAGATAGGTCACACATATATCTACATATAAAAATTGATTCACCATATCACAACTTACCCATGAAGTCATCCAGAAATAGACTTAATTACAAAAAGCAATCAATAAGATAATGCCAATACCCTGTATGAACATCGAAGAACAAGAGATTCTAAACATACATGCTTTCAACAACCATAAACAGTTTCCAAAAACCGCAAGCTGTAACTATTAACCATGAAGGATTTCAAACTAAAATACCAGAGGGTATAGAATTATACTAGTTCAGATACCAGACCAAAATACTAGATCAAATATTGACTTAGACTTGCAATCACAACTTGAATAACATGATGAAATCAATGACAATTCAAAATTGTAGAGATGATCATTCTTCTTCATTCTTCCAACATAAAGGAATCATAAAAAATATGAAACAAAAGTAGGAAACTAGATAATTATAAAGCCCATCAAGTGCAATCATTGTACAATTCATGCTTAATAGCAATATACACACAATTATCCATTGGAGAAATTTTAATTTAATTATGTTCAAACAAACCACCAACCAAGGCATGTCTATTAAATAGATCATAATTTCCCTAGCAAGAGTTGAGAGAGGCTTTATAAATAATATGATCTTACATGTAATCAAAGGAAAACTCTTAACCATGTATGTATCTTATATCAAATCCATTATATTGGAGACAAAAGTAGAAATTAATTGCAATAGATAGAGAATTCGAGGGAAATATGAGAGAATATCTTGACTAATTACCTCTCACACTACCTCCTCTATGACCTTATTATCAACTTTAAATCTACCTTTTCCATCTCATCACATTAAAAACCACCCTACACTAGAATCTCACATTTGTGGATTGGAAAAAACATATTTTTTGATATGAATTTTCATGGCTTTCAATACTTGTGTGAATGAAATAAATATGATGCCCATCTATAAAGAGAATCAACAAATTTAGAATTAATTAACCTATCCTTGATACTATTGGTGCTTTAATTTTCCCAACCAATATCTTATGGAAATCTAATGAATAGCCAATTCAAATGGTCAATTGTCTTAAAGGGTTGGCCAATGAATATGAGATGGATTTTGCAATTCTCTCCTCTACACTTCAAGCTTGTTAGAATCTAGGAGGGTAAACCTACACATTATTCATCAAGATATAGAGTTTTCTCATGGAAATTAGGTGGATATATAACATCCACAATCATAAAGAATATTGTCTTAATCAAACATGTTCTCACTATTTTAGCCAAGAATTATAGATAAAACACATAGATGAGCTAGATCCTTAAGCTTTTATGCACTAAATGCTTGAGAACATGAAAAATAAAGTTATTCAATAAATTATTGTTGAAAGGGAAATTCATTTTGAAATTTGATTGACAATGGAGTTACATTTAGACAAAATCAATAGATTGGTGCCTTAAAATATAGGCAATGGAGCCAACAAAGGTATACTGAAAACTTGCACAACAATGCTTGACCTAGCTTTAATTAGGCTTGCAACAATGCATTACACTGCTATCATGCAAAGTTTGTAACCAATTCTACTTAGAACCCCCAATAAACATTCAAAGAATTGAACATCTCTCATAAAGAATATTTAATCTACTACTTGAGTAAAAGCTATAACAAAGACATTCATACATAGGAAATATTATGAAGATGAACAAAATGATCCTTGATCAGATTCTATTCATAAATGAAATGAAGATTACAATTCAAGAGATAATTTAGCTTTGAACTTGGTAGTATATTCGAATTTGAAACTAACACTATCATACAAAATTTATAGACATATCACATCAATCCTCAAAAACCTAGATAAGAAAGTACTAACTCTATTACAATTTTTCTCTGTGTACAAAAATTCTCCAAGATCCATTGTAAAAAGCCCTAAATTGCCTTCTATAGAAACAAGGGAGAAAAAAAAGTTTCAAGCCTTTTGACAAGTGTCACTTTTACATTTGACAATTTTATCCATAACAAAAACATGTACAAACTGCCTCGTGAGGGAGCAAATATTCTCCCCTAAAGACAAAAGTTGTTGCATGGGTAGTTGTAGAAGATCCTCGTTGCCTTCAAAATGTGCTCAAAGAAGAAGGTGGTTGATCCAATTCTTGAAATTTATATGAAATCTATTCTTTTCTAAAATTTAATTATGGAATCCCCAATTTATATGATCATAAACTTCAATATAAAAATTTCATGAACATACCTTTTCTATTACTATCCATGTAAAAATTTATCATTTGTTGAATTAAGATAATGTCATATGTTATTTGGAAACCTTTTTAAAAAATTCCTACTATTTAAAAATTAAAGAGAAGAAAATGTTTGAGTTTGTTAGCAATAACTATAGAAATGACCTTATAAATGGTATTGGAAAGAGATATAAACGTAAAAAAAAATATAGTTAGAGAGTCTTCTTATTTGAAATAAGTACAAGAAATGTAGAGTTTATAAATTTGACAATTGATCTTGAGCCCATAATTTCTTGCACCACATCTAGAATATCATTGTCCAAAATATTCCAAAAATGTTGAAAGAAAAAGATAAAAAAAAATTCATCAAGCCCAAAAGAATGATCTCCATCCATATCAAAAAGAGCAAATCTCACTCTTCTAAAGATTAACTCTTCATCAAGATTTAACTTTCTTCTATAACAATGTGCAATAGAATTAAAGAAAAGGGATAAATTTTCTTTCCTAACTACTTCTTCAATTAACATTTTATGTAAAAAAAAACTAAATATCCCTTGATTAGATTAGAATATCACTTATTTGACCCCCTTCAGTCTTGGAGATAATTTTTTTTAGAAATATGAAAATCCCTTTCCTTTAACAAATTTTATTTTAATATTTTTGGTTTCTAAAATATTTCTTCACAACTATAAATTTCATCTTGTTGAGAAGCCACCTCATTCTCCTTATTTTCCAATGCTAAAAGAAATCTTTCTAGGAAACCTACCCTTAAGCCCTGACTGCAGATACAAGTTAATACAGGAGGGTGACAGTGGTGCCTTGGCGTTTGCCAGATAGTGGAAAATTGTATTAATGACGGATGAAGTACGTCACAGCTTTAGATTTTTGAAAGCGTGCAGGTGAATTACTGTTGTAAATCAACAGACATGATCAGTTTAATGTTCATACAAACAAGCCATCGATTGAACATTTTCCTCTGCCCTTTCTCATAGACAAAACAAATTTCTTTCAGAACTCAGAATTTGGTTAACTATCTCATGATTGAGAATTCTGGGTAGTAGCTATCATATAATAATGATGACAATAATAATTGCAATCTGACGTCACAATCTCTGAAACCCTCCATCGACACGTTAAACAATTAGGTTTCACATTTTGAAAGCACTGAAGAGCAAACAAACAGTGAACGAGGTAGGGGTTCCTGCTCTCTGCGCAACAGAGCAATTACTTCGCACAAGTATTTAGTATAACAGTCTGCCACTATCTCTGATCGCTGCTTCTCAATAATGGGATTATAACATTTCGAACTACTTATCCGACGTTCAAAAAGCGGCCATCTCCATATAAGCTGAAACTTTAATAAGTTTGAACTGCAGATTCATTACAGAGAGCTTTCACTGCATTCGAGAGTGACTGAAGTGGCAGTACACTGTCCCGCACAGTCAAGAGCTCATCCACACATTGCTGAATCAAAAGTCTGCACGGAGTTGGGACATTGGTTCTAAATATTATTTTTAATTCTTAATAGTGGTTCCCCACATGGGTACCATAATTGGCTTGAGTCTTGGTTTTGCTCCCCAAGATCTTGAGTTGGAGGCTAAGGTTAGCCTGATGCACATGGTTAGCAGGCAGTTGCATGCATCCTCAAAGAATTAGTCTCGCTCCAGCTCACCACCTCTGGTCCCAAGCTTGACAATAAGTAAACCCAAGATAAGGTTGATTGGACATTGGTATCATTTGTTGAAGTAAGATAATGTCATATGTTATTTGGCAACCTTTTAAAAAAAATCCTACTATTTAAAAATTAAATAGAGAAGAAAATGTTTATGTTAGCAATAATTATAGAAATGACCTTATAAATGGTATTGGAAAGAAATATAGATGTAAAAAAAATTATAGTTAGAGAATCTTTCTTATTTGAAATAAGTACAAGAAATGTAGAGTTTAAAGATCTGATAATTGATCTTGAACCCATAGATTCTTGAATTGCATCCAGAATATCACCAAAAATGTTGGAAGAAAAAAAAAACATTATCAAGCCCAAAAGAATGATCTCCATTCCTATCAAAATGAACAAATCTCACTTCTAAAAATAAACTCTTCATCAAGATTTAACTTTCCTCTAGAGCAATGTGCAATCCTAACTGTTTATTTAATTAACATTCTATATCAAAAGAAGACCAAATATCCCTTGATTAGATTAGGACATCACTTATTTGACCTCCTTCAGTTCAACTTAGAGATAAATTTTTCTAAGAGATGTTTTTGATAAAGGAAAAAATGGGTTTTACAGGACCCGAAACCACAGAGTATACAGAAAATAAAAAGATTAAGCGTTAATGAATCCAAAACAAAAAGACTGCGAAAAAGAAAAGATACCAAAAAAGCCCAACAAAAAAACCAACAAAAAAACCAGCAGCAGAAACAGCCCCCTCCCTCCATAAAATTTATTTGAATTTTTTTGGTTTCTAAAATATTTCTTCACGACTATAAACTTCCTCTAGTTCAGAAGCCACCTCGTTCTCCTTATTTTCCAATCCTAAAAGAAATCTTTCTAGGAAATCTATCCTTAAGCCCTGACTGCAGATACAAGTTAATACAGGAGGGTGACAGTGGTGCCTTGGCGTTTGCCAGATGTGGAAAATTGTATTAATGACGGATGAAGTACGTCACAGCTTTAGATTTTTGAAAGCGTGCAGGTGAATTACTGTTGTAAATCAACAGACATGATCAGTTTAATGTTCATACAAACAAGCCATCGATTGAACATTTTCCTCTGCCCTTTCTCATAGACAAAACAAATTTCTTTCAGAACTCAGAATTTGGTTAACTATCTCATGATTGAGAATTCTGGGTAGTAGTATTCATATAATAATGATGACAACAATAATTGCAATCTGACGTCACAATCTCTGAAACCCTGCATCGACACGTTAAACAATTGAATTCTGGGTAGTAGCTATCATATAATAATGATGACAACAAACAGTGTACGAGGTAGGGCTTCCTGCTCTCTGCGCAACAGAGCAATTACTTCGCACAAGTATTTAGTATAACAGTCTGCCACTATCTCTGATCTCTGCTTCTCGATAATGGGATTATAACATTTCGAACTACTTATCCGACGTTCAAAAAGCGTCCATCTCCATATAAGCTCAAACTTTAATACGTTTGAACTGCAGACTCATTACAGAGAGCTTTCACTGCATTCCACAGTGACTGAAGTGGCAGTACACTGTCCCGTACAGTCAAGAGCTCATCCACACATTGCTGAATCAAAAGTTTGCACGGAGTTGGGATATTAGTTCTAAATATTATTCTTAATTCATATTAGTTGTTCTCATTTGCATGATAGTTTAGTGAACCCAATGTAAAAATCCACTTCATTTAATAAACTTTTTTGTGTGGATTAATTCTATCTTAGCATGAAGATCTATTATTGTTTTCTTCTGTGTTTTGGAGGTATGAAGTCACTTCAATGCAACTTTGGAAGTGTATACTTATTACTAATCTTTATTTGAAAAAAATAAATAGGCTTTCATAGCTTGGACAAACTTTTAAATGGATTTTTAAGGCAAAACATTCTAAATCATATTAGAGGGAAGGACAATATGCATTTAATCAGCACACATTCCAAGACATTTTTTCAAGCCATTCAAATTTCATCGTTCTAAACACTTAGATCTAAAAACTAGTTTGATGGAATTTGTGACAACAACAACTATCAACCCATGCACCCCATAATTATTAAAATTTGGAACAACAAACACTCACTATTCATATTATTCATAAATAGGTATCCTATATTTATTGGAGAAGAAGATTCAACAACTTCCTACAATTATGGTAATTAAATTTACAACTAATTAGATTTGTTCAACAACAAATTGGAGATAACTAAACAAAATTGAAACATAATAGACAATGTGTTGCCAAAACGTGTATACTTTGCTTGAGATGGGAATAATTGATGACAAATTGCACTTAATGAGGCCTTGATTTGGTGTTGTGAGGTGTCTACACATCCACACTAGGTCTTGGGCCCTTGCAAATTGAATAAAATAAATTTATTGACATCTTGCAAGAGTGTTGTAAGGTGTTGTAACACATCTTCACACTTTTCTAGTACCATAATGTTATAATTCACCTAAATAACCTTACCAAGACCTATTTCAAAATGTTGTAAAGTCTTGTAAAAAAAATTCACGCTTTCCTAGGCTTGTCATCAATATTTACAACATTCTTATGCTTCAAATGGCCCCTTTCTACACTTACAAACCTTAATTAAGTGTCTTGTTGAAGAAGAACCTAATAAACAACATTTAATACATCTTAAACTCTGACATCCACTGAAAATTGCCCAGGTGGACTAAGTCGCCATGGTGACTTAGTCCCATTTGGCTCAAAAATTAAAATTAATTCAAATTTCTTTCAAGTTTTTATTCTTTAAGACCTAAGGTTAGCCTGTGATGAGCTATTTTTGGGAATTTAGGCATAATTGTGTATAAATAAGGGTTTTTCCCCTCATTTTTCAATCTCCTAACTCATCTGAAGTGATAACTCTTTATCATTCATCACTCATTATGTTCTCAAGTCAAGGAAGCTAGGGTTTTATCATTGCAAGACATCAAGATAGTTTCCTAAGACAGTCAAGGGAAGATTCTTCAACTATTGCTACAAAAATTCAAGATCTATCACCATGGAAAGATACTAAATCCATTGTTTCATGCTTCATTACTTTCTTTCTTCATTTTGGTTTAATTACCTGAAAAGGGATTTGACCAAGGAAAACCCCCATGCCCTAACAATCAACATTTTTTCCTTCTTTCTGTGTGTGTTTGCAGATTTAGGCACTTTGAGGGTTTGAGGATCATTGAAGATTAGGTTGAAGACTCATTCAAGACATCTCTTTATTTTCCTAGCTAAAATATCAACAAAAAGTCACCTCCAGGCTCGAAAATTAGAGTTTCAGAAGCGAACACCCATGGGAAACCAGAGTGTAGACCTAGGGCTTCCGTTTCCACTTCTGAATTTTTTGAAATTCAGAAGTGGACTAAGTCACCACTAGTGGAAAATTAGTCCCATTGAACCTAATTTTTAGAAATTTTTGTAGATCTGGATAACCATTTGGCTGAAAGGGGCTCCCGAGTAGTTTCCCCGAAATGGGACTAAATCGTCCAGCTTGGTGTCTTAGTCCTATCAGGCCTAAAAATTAGAATTTCTAGAATTTCAATGGTCTTCACAATCTCTAGTCAACTCCTATTCATTTTCTAGGTGCATAGTTTCTGTTTTGCATCTCTGTTTTATCATTTATTGAATTTATTTCATCTTTCTGCATATCACAGTGTGTTTTCTAGCACTTTGCATTTTCTAAGTTTTGTATCATTAGATCATTTAATTTTCAAATCAGAGCATTATTGCATATTAATTATGCATAAAAAATTTCATTTACATTGACTTTGAGTGTAAACCCTTGCATTTTGGGGACCCCTTTCAATATCCTTTCTCCTTTTAGGTGAAAATCCCTACTAGGAGGAGCAAAGTATTGTGAGGGAAAACCAAAATCATCATTTACATTTTGGTGAACCTTCTTTTTGAATACTTTTCATTTTTTATTTGGATTCCTTCATCATATAGCTAGCTCGCATTAACCTTGCATTAGGATTTGCATGCTAGGTTCCAAGTTTTGCATTCATAAAAAGTGTGTTTAGGTCACATTTTTTTACATCTACAATCATTAAATTTTTTTGAAAATTTGCATTTTTCTCTTATTTCTACATCATACCACCTCTAAAACATCAAAATCCATTAAAAATTCCTCAAAATTTTGCAAAAACCCTAACTGGGACTAATTCGCCAGTCTAGGCGACTTAGTCCTAGTCCAAAATTTTCAGTGTTTGATATAGCATTAGAAGCCTCATTTCTATGCTTCCTAAGCCTCCTAGTATCATATACTATAAGTTTGGAAACTTTTGGGAACTTTTTTTTATGCATTTAGGTCAAAACATCAATTTAGGGTAGTCATTTTTAAAATCATTTCAATTACGAGCATTTTTGCATCTTGAATCATTGAAAAACTCTAAAATTTTGCATTCACATCTTAGAACTACATTGCACAGTACAAATACCTTCAAAATTCATCATAAAATTTTGAAAAATCTCAAAAAAATCCCTACTAGGACTAAGTCGCCACCTTGGGCGAATTAGTCCATGTTCACCCCTAAAACAGCCTTTTACAGAGCTGAAAACCCTATTTTTAATCTTTTGTTTGGTGCCTTTACCTATCTGTATCAATTGGTAGAGTTTCTGTAACATGCATTTCATCACATCTAGCCTAAATTAGCTCATTTCATGCATGGTTTAAATTTCACATTTGCATTATCATATTGTTACATAGCATAATCAATCAATTATCATCTAAAAATTGCATTTCATTTTAGTGTTTTACATTGCATTTTGAGTTAGCATAGATTGTTCTTTCAAAATTTAGTTTCAATCTTCTCCAAATTTTCAAAGAAAAAGTTATTCAATAAGCATGATCATCATTCATTCAATGCATGTCCTAGTTATGCGAGCCTCTTAGCACAAGAGAGTGAAAATGACAATGTTAACCTTAAACTCACACCCTCTCCTATCTCCCCCATTTGTGTGGATAATGTGATAGAAGAGCATACAAACATAGATACTTATGATCATAATTTTGCTTCTCCTAATACCTCTCCTTTTAGTGATGAAGGTATCTTGGCAAAAGAAGACACAATCGTTGAGAATCATGAGTATCTTGTTTGTCCTTCTCCTCATCCCCTTTGGGAAGATATTTTAGCACAAGAGAATGAAATCATAGAAACATTCTTAAACATCACCTTACCTAATTTCCATTGTGAGGATAATTTTGAGGAAGATGAGATTATAAACAATGAAGACATGTTGGTCTACAACAACCATCTTTATGATCCTTCCCCTACCTCTTCTATTTTGCAAGACATTAGGGAACGAAAGAATGAATTCATAAATGTTCCTGATAATCACATTTGTTTTTCTCCTAGTATCTCTCCTAGTTGTGAAGAAGATACTTTGTTGTTTGAAAACACAACAAATGAGAGTCATGAGAATCTTACTTGTCCCCTTTCACCTAAGCAAGATAATTCCACCATTGATCATTCCCCTACTTATGATGAAATCATTTTAGAAGAACCAATCCATGAATGTAAAAAACATGTGATTCGTAGTTCTCCTAAAAACTCTCCTTCTAGGGAGAATATCATGGTAGAAAATGACAACAATAATCATGTCTTCCTTAGCTCATGATAAAAAGGTGATTCTAGATTTCCCTTCATTAGAGATACATCACACCAAGACCGCTGAGGTTATGAATGCACAATTTTCCATTAGATCCCCCTCGATCAATGGACCTCATACATACCCTGTGGGACATCCTAAGAACCCTCTAATTTTGTACCCACCTTCATAAAAATGACAAAATCAACAACCTAAACTCATCCTTTGCCCACCGTCACATACACCTCTGCCTCCACCTAAACCCAAGATTAGGGTGGCTTTAGAATAGTGGTTTACACTTTATTAGAGGAAGGAAATTTCACATTTTTTTTTCACCATATTGTATGGGTTCGGCTGAACCCAATGGTTCGACCGAACCATTTCTTTGGTTCGGCCGAACCATAGGGTTCGGCCAAACCCATGCTTCGACCGAACTATAGAAACCCTAAAAAAAAAACATATTTAAATAGGTTCGGTCAAACATGGGTTCGACCGAACCCCCTTAATATGACAAAAAGAAAAAATTCGTTCATTTTAACCTGTCACTTTTACTACTTGTTTTACTAGTCACTGTCCCTACTGTCCTTGGTGTGTGCGGTGACCCGAGAGCGTGACGGCGACCAAACGAAGGTGTTTCTTTCCGGCCAAAGAAAATTTGAGTTCGTCTGTTCAAAATTCATCATTACAGTTTGCATATCGAGCACTATTGACAGGTTAAAATGAATTCAAATTGCATTTGTTTGAAAGTTTTTAAAGCATTTTCAATATAGTAATTTGCTTCCCTATTTTGTACCTTTCAAGAGAAAAATGAATATCAAAACTATCAACTATCTGTTAGGGGATGAGAGGTCTATAATTCAAAACTACACCCGTTGAACTTGCATTTATATTTGGCATGTATTTTAATTTGTTCAATATTTTTAAATCAATCCAAGGGTTTGAGTAAGGAAAAATGAGTTTCCTCCCAAAGTTAGTGCAAAAAAACATTACAATGGCTCTCAACATAGTCTAAAAAATGGAGATAAATAAATTCCTAACGACTAAAAGTGTAGGGGTCAAGGTCACAAAATAATTTTAAAACTACAAATTTAGGGTCAAACTTGTAGATGAAAATGTAAATTTCATACATGTAGGAGTGAACCATGAAAGTCATAGCTTGGTTTGTTAAGGTGTTATAATATTAAATCTTATAAAAAATCAAGAATCATATCATTGATTATGTACATTACAATAAAATATCTCCATATAACAAATGAAGCTAAAAACCCTAACCCTCTTTGTCAATTCTATAGTGTGCTTGCTACATGAGTAATTTTTTTTATGAAAACCATGTTTAGGAATGAAAATATCCAATCCCTTATGCTTCTAAACTAAAGTTTGCAATGCTTATGGTTCTTTTGGCCTTATAGATTCTTGAATCATTTTATAATATAAAACCTACATATAACCTACTTTGGCTCTAATAATTGTAAACCCTTTAGGAATTCTAAATTGTTGCATCTTGTCTTGATTTTCCCACCATTGTTATTCCTTTTGAAATTTTTACAAATTAGGCAAAGAATCCTTGCACTTATATAGAGGATCCTTAGGTATGTTCTTAAAATTATTTAAGGTTAAATGACTTAATCTAAAATAAAGGCATATATGGATCTCTTGCAATTGTAACCTCTTTACTAGTGTTCAAACATATTTGATACCTTGATGGCATGACATAGATGATGTTGCTTGATATTGCTTTATCCATGGATACCCAAGTAAAATATGAGATACATCTAAAGAACAAATAATATGACATAGAATAAGAACTTCCCTCATCTTTTAGACCAAAAAATTAAGGTAAAATAATGTATCCTATAGTTTCAATCAACATATCATTAGTCAATTTTAAATAAACCCTCAAATATGCATATGCTTGTTTATAAAATGATGATAAAACAAAAATTATTCAATGCATACATTTTATTGGTGAGTAAGATCAATAAACACACCCTTACATGGTTCATGATCCACACAAAACCAAAGGACCATTATAATTATTTGGTAATATCTCACAATGTGAAAAAGGTGTCGAAAAAATTAGCATACCTAAACCGTAAATTGACTTGTCATAAAGTGGGTGGGTAGCTTAGTGGTGGAGATTTGCATCCTAACTAGTTCATGGAAATTTCAACATGGTATTAGAGCCAAGCTAGGTGCATTTGACACCTATGTTGTGGCTCAAGGGAGTGTGTTGGAGAAATGATACACACCTAAGCCATAAAAGGACTCATCACAATGTGAGCCATTAGCTCAATAGTAGAGCATCCTAACACCAAATGGGAGGTCCTAAGTTTGAATACTGGTTAGTCCATAGAAATTTCTATAAAATTCAATCACTAGTACATAAGAAGAAGAATAAGTACCCTTATAATTTTTATTAATACCAACAAATCATTCCTCACATACATAGGTGAATCAATGATTTCAAGCTCGTCAACATGTATATGTACCTCAATCTCATGACCTCATATAAAACCATTTTATTAGATTTATTTAGTGTAAAATATTTAAATTTTTCATTAGGAGGAACAATTGAAGGATTGACCCCAATATTAACCCCTCAACCTAATTTTTTTTTTTTATCAATCAAATCCTTAATCAATTATTCCTTAATCCCATAAAATGTTGAGTATAATTACAATTAACTCTACAATTTAATAACAAAATTCTTTCTCATTATATCTTTTTGGAATAACTTTAGATTTATCTAATGGCCTAATAGGAGGAAGTGTAATCATGCAAGCACTAAGTAAATTTTGAAGCACATTTCTACAAAGGAAAAATTTGGAGGCTTTAGAGTCATAATTATATTAGAAACATTTATAATGTATAGTTTGTACAATGGTCATTTCCATTATTTTTACTATCCTTTTGGAAATAATTTTTCTTTCAAATTTACAAGGGTAGGATGATGTAGATGAAGCATTAGAGATCCATAGTAAGTGTGGTAGCCTCTAACAACTTTTAGTTCTTAACATTCATCTCACTTGCACATGCAAATGTTAAGAATGTATATACTTTGTAGATCCTTGTTTACAGTCAAAAAATCTAAAATAATAAACTTCAATCCAACATTCCCAATATTTGCATTGACCAATTTCAATATTAAAAAATAGACCCAAATGGAAGATAATACTATTAAATTTCATGGGAAGAACTTAGCCAATAACTTGTCATCATACACAAAATACAAATATGTAGCACTAAATAACCTTGAGATGTGTCTTGGGATCTCCTTTAACATTGTGCATCTCAAATCTAGGATCCAAAATCCAACAAAAATGGATATGTAAAATTTTCAATAAAGAGTGAATTGTGTTTGATTTTTTATATGTATGTCTTTTGTTTCCATTAGGTAAGGAATCAACGTTACTTTTCATCTCAACAAGCCTTTAAACATTAATGTCAAGGGTAGATAGAGGCACACTAGGATTAAGGACATGAATGAAAGTGGCAAGATGAGAAATCGAAAGTGGTGTATAAATTTGTCATGACATAATAAATGAGTGTGGAGTGACAAAGACTTGCGTAGGAATATCACAGTGAGAGGAACATGGGAAGTGTAAACAAAATTAATGTGAGGAGAACTAATGTGGAGACAAAGAGAACTATGTGTGCATCATGACAAGTAAGCATGAGATGAGATCTAGGAAAAAGGAGATGAAATAAATTTACAGGAGATTTGGTGGAAGGAGAAATAAATTGCATAGGAGCAGATGGGAGTAAAACAATAGGGAGAAAGCTGCATATGAAAGAAAGAAGCTTGGGATGGAGAGAGGAAAATGGCACATCACTCAAAGGTTGTTGAGGCCATCAACACCTATTTAACTAAGTACTTTCTTTCCACATGGCTTATTAATCCAACATAGTATATAAAGGAGATCAATCTGTTTACTAAGGTTGTGTTACTTTGAGTTTTAAGATCAAAAGAAAGGTTGTAAGCTATCTTGATTGCACCATTTTTTCCTCAACAAAGCCTCATGGTGAAATGATTCTTTCTCATTGTAATTTAGTATCATGCATATTCCCAATCATACCAATTTTAGCTTGATTCACAACCATGGTGGGATTGAACTATGACTTCTTATAGTTAGGAAAAGAGGATGATTTTGGTATTAGAAGGAAATAAGGATTGAACAATGTTTAGATTTGATTAAGAAATTAGACAATGAGAAAGCACTTAAATCTAAAAACTAAATAAGATTCAAGAAAACCTTTAAACTACTTGGGTATCAAAGAATGATTTACATAATAAAAAGTTGAAAATTTACAAGTAGAAATACCAAGTTACAAAAACAAGAATAATCGTTATGGTAATAGAAAGAGAAAATGCTTCCTCTTTAAAACATGTTTATTAAGAGTTCTAATTAACATAGTGTTGAGGAGCACATAATATAATAAACATGATTCAAGTACCAAAACATTAAGTATGATGATTGGGATGAGAGGATCAACTTGGGGAGGATTATTATAACATCATTAGTTGGAACTTTTTAATTTTATCTCTTTGTGTTCCGTGTTGTTTTTAATGTTCTTAATTAGAGTGCGGATGATGTTAATATACATTTAATGATGCATTTTAAAATTTATTTAGTAAAGGTCTCATTTTGTACATCTTTAGTAATTGTATAAAAATTTGGAATATTTTGGTTAATACATCTTATTGGAAAACCATTCATTGAAATTTTTTGAAGCCCACAACCGAATAGTTTGTGATGACCTCTTTCCTTCAAGAATTTCTATTATGCTCATCAATTTCAAACCATTTTGGGGTTCTTGAATGTTTTTAAATTTTAACAAACTCATTACAAAAAATGGTTTTTGAATTTCTTTTTTTTCTTCACAAAGGTTCTCTCTTCTTATGGAATTTGGAGACACATTGAGTTTCATTGGTTCATGTGAGATATTTATAACAAGTATGCAATGAAGTCAAACTTTATTAGATTTTGATCTGCTAATATGACATATTTATTTTGCTTTCCAATCTATAATTTTGATGTTCTCAAGGCTATATAATCTGAAGTTCATTTATGTTAACAACTATTAGATTAAATATTTTTATCCCCAATTATTTTCAAATAATTTTATACTAATATTTGTATTCGTATTCATTCTTTCATCGCTTCATTTAAAATTTGAACCATTTAAGGATGCTATGTTATAGATTATAGTTGTCTTCCAATTCTTTTAAAATCAAGTTAATAGTATGAAAATATTATTGATGAGTAGATGAATTATTGCAAGTTCTATTTTAGATTTGTATTCTTTTTATCTAGATATATTATTTACCAAAGTCTCATTGTTTTTTGTGTATATATATATAACATGGAAAAATGTAGATCATGTCTCCACCTCGGTATGACATTCTTTGTTTGCAAGTACTAGTAATGAGATAAAAAAATTGAGAGATTCATTAGCACAAGGTACAAACCCGATATATATAGTGAACCATGCATGTTAATATCAAGATAGTCTAGAAAAACTAAAAGATGAACTTTGAGAGAATCTAGTGCATATTCCTAGACAGAGGATCTTATTCTTCCTCGCATGTGGAAGAAGTACATGGTGAC